>LR543327.1:0-91198 GCA_900536305.3 Caenorhabditis sp. 40 LS-2015
TGCATTTAAAAACGCAGAAATGTGATTTTTTTACGATATCGAGAAACGCGTCAACAAATAATGCAAAGGTGCCCTACTGCGGATTTTATGAAAAATTTGACGTGTCACACGGACAAGAAGAAGCGTCGCGACTGGAAGAAGTACCTGAGGGACACGGGACATGGCGTCATGAGACCATCGCAGCACCTGAAGGAGATCCAGTACTTCATCGACATTCACGCGGTTCTCAGAGACATGTTGAATGAGGAATCGAGAAAGAGATTGGTGCACTTGGATTTGAGCCCAGTGCCGAGCGGTTTTGATTCAGAAGGACACGATGAGCAATTCATTGATAGATGGGTGACCAAGGTCAGCAAAAGGTGTCTTTGTCGAAAATCAACCTAATTGTTGTTTTCAGATTGCCTCACTCCTCCCTTCCCTGCAAAGTCTCAATATCCGCCAACGCCTGACCACAAATGCCGATTTCAAAGCCATTTGCAGCAGATTCCAAAATCTCCAGCTTCTCGACCTGACCAACACTAATATCGTGTCCCTGTCCGGGATCGGTCAACTGAAGGAGCTCCGAACTTTGAGAATCGGATGCTTGAAGCTGAAGGATGACGGAAACATTGAGGAGATTTTCGAACTCACCAACCTCCGGAATCTGAGCTTCGAGGCCACCTGGACTTGCAAATGTTGTTGGTTCGGTAACACCATCGACCTGTACCTCGAGTCCGGGCAAAGCCTTCCGAATCTGGAGCACTTGGACTTCTCGATGAATTTTAGGAAAGTGACAGACGAAACAGTTGCGGCGTTTGTAAGTGCTCATCCTAGCCTGAAGAGCATCTCGATCTGTGGTAAGTTTTTGAACGAGAAGCAGCACTAACTAAACTTCTAACATTTCAGGAATCTTCAACGATCGATTGGAATACCCTGGAATCGAAGTCATCCACGATAGAACTTTAGGCGGAGCTATCAAAGCCCTCCAATTCTATTCGGACATGAAGCACCAGTGGATGGTGACTGCCGTGATGGACAATTTGCACCGATTGCCGACAACGTCGGTGGAAGATGCGCGGGCCTGTTTGAGGGTCGTGAACGATGTCATGGAAAGATACAGCTTCATGAAGCGTGTCCGCAGCTCTGGATACTCTCGCTATAATTCGTTCATGGAGTGAGTTGGTTTGGTTCTTTTTCCAGTCTTGAACAAGGTTCCCAATTTTCAGAGATCACCCACTGGACACTTACTTCGAAGAGGACAAGGCAAAGATGGTCAACATCCTCCTGAGCAACCTCACACGTGCTCTCGGCATCCCCAGAGACATGCATCATGCCTGCGACGAGTTCAGCGTGCTCAACAACCGCGCATTTCTCCATGGCATCTCATTCCTCCATGTCCAACGAATCTGCCGCCACGTCATCACTCTGATGGAAAGGCTGGTGGGACATGGACCGATTTGCCATGTGAAGGTCTTGGACATTCTCAAAGAGCGAATGGATCCGACGTCAAAGATGTTCGAAAGAGTTCAGAAGGAGAAGGTGCTGGTGTATCTGGAGAGGGAACGAAGTCGCGATTGGCCGAGAGATGTGGAGGAGATGCTTGGACGGGTCGTGGAGTTCATTCAAGCCAATTTTTGATTACCTTATCTTGTTCATATTTTCTATGTGATTTCTGTGTTTTTGTTCTTATGCACTCTTGCTGAATTTCTGTATTGTGTTGTACCATTTTCTTCTTGTTTTCTGACAGTGCCTTTATCTTGTATTTTATACATACATCGATAAAAAAAATCCTTACTTGCATTCACCTTTTGGTGCACATTTGGTTCACTTGTTTTTCGTTCAAAGGCGCATGAAGAAACCTCTGAATCCTATTTTCTCGTCATTTAAAAGATCATCCGACGTTCAACACAACTGCCGCCTGGCCATCACGTTCATGGACAGGATGGTGGGACAGAGTTCGTGTCCCCATGCCAAGGTCTTGGATACTCTCAAAGATCGGATGGATCCGACTGCGAAGTTTTTCGAAGGAGTACAGAAGAACAACGTTTTGTCTTATCTGCGGAAGGAGCAACGACGCGGGGTGGCTCGTGATGTGGAGGAGGTGATTGTAAGAGTCAAGGAATTCATCAAGGCTAAGTTCTAGTTATCGTACCTTATTCTTGTTCATCATGTTGCTTGAATTTCTGTTTTCTGTCTGTTTCTCGATCCTATGTGTTTTCATTCTCTTCTCTTTCTCTTGTTGTGCTTTGAATAAAATTTTTAGATCAAAATCGAAGTTCCGCCCATTTTAGAGAACTGAGGTACTCTTAGAGTCCTCAACTTGGCTCAAGTGCCCCAATCTTCAAAACCTTCAGATTCACAAGATACAACAATATCAGACAATGAAACAGGATACAATGAAAACACCAAAAGTACAGTAATCAAAAATTCGCGTTGACAAACTCCTCGACACTTATTATCATCTCCCTCTCATCTCTCCACACACCGCGATCTCGTTCCCTCTCCAGATACTCCGACACCTTCTGCTTCTCAACTCCTTCGAACGTCTTCGACGTCGGATCCATCCTGTCTTTGAGAATATCCAAGACAAGCACATGTGAAATCGCTCCCTGCCTTCCCGTCAGCTTCTGCATTGACATCAGAGCACCGCGGCAGATGAGTTGGACATCTAGGAATGAGACTTCGCGGAGCAAAGCTCGTTTGTCGAGCACGTCAAACTCGCGGCAGTGTTCGTGCATGTCTCCCGGGACACTAGTGCGACGAGTGATGTCGTTGAGTAGGATCTTGAACATCTTCTCCTTGTCCTCTTCACGGAAAATGTTCAGTGAGTGGGAACTGAAAATTGGGTACACTTGTCAAGACAATGTGAAATTTTAAACTCACTTCATGAGCCTCTCGTAGAACTTGCATCCGCAGTCACTCATCAGCTGAATGTAGCTGTACGCCTCCATGGCAGAATTGACGATGCTCAGACAGGATTCCAGCTCTTCAGTCGACGCTATGAATGCTGTACTTTTCAAGTTGTCCATCACGGCAGTCACCATCCACTGGTTCTTCATGTCCACATAGAATTGGAGGGCTTCAATGGCTCCGCTGAAGGTGCTGCAGTGGAAGACCTTGATGCCTGGCTTGTTCACCGCCGTGAGATGGGTTCCTGAACCGAACGACGTCAACTGCTTTCAGCGCTTCTTTTCCTCAGAACTCACCACAAATCGAGATGCTCTTCAGGTTCGGATGAGCTCTTACAAGTGTCGCCACGCTTTCATCTCTCACGGTTGTAGCAGTCTGTGAAAAATCCAAGTGCACACTCGGCACACTTTTCCCGGATGCGAGATACAAGTTGATGGTTTTACCATGACAGCAACATCCACAATTCGAGGAGGCCTCGAAGCTAAGATTCCGGAGGTTGGTGAGTTCGAAGATCTCGTCAAAGCTGTCGTCTTGTTTCAACAAAAGACCACCGATTCTCAGAGTTTGGAGCTCCTTCAGCTGGCTGATACCGCACAGGGACTCGATGTCTGTGTTGGTCAAGTCCAGAATCTGGAGATTTTGGAATCTTTCGCACAGAGCTCGGAACTCAGAGGGTGTCGTAAAGCGTAGACGAATGGAAAGGCTTTGGAGAGAAGGGAGAAGTGGGGCGATCTGAAAATATTCAAGTACATAAATTTTCCATACAAACTCATCATGCTTACCTGGCTAACCCAGTTGTCGATGAACTGCTCGTCGCGTCCAGTGGATCTATTGTTACTTGGCTCTGGACTCAAGTCCAAGTGCACCAACGCCTTCCTCGATTCTTCGTTCAACATGTCCCTGAGCAACGCGTGTATGTCGATGAAGAACTGGATCTTCTTTCGGTGGCGGGCTCTGACGACACCTGGAGGGTCCATTGGATACGTCTTGCAGTCTTGACGCCTCTCCTTATCCGTGTGGTACCTCGTCAAACCCGAGAACCCGCCCAACTCTAAACGCGTCAACTTATGAGAATGTACGAATGGGATCACTTTCTCGTTCATACTCGAACCTCCAGCCAGACTGACTTCGGAGACGTTGAGAATGTTGGAAATTGTTGAGTAGAATTCGTCGGCGAAGGAATGGTGGAATGGGATCATGCGCCGGAACATTTTGTTGCTGGTGTCCCTGTTCAACCTCATCGATGGGGTGGGAAAACCTGGAAAATTGAGACGGTGACCTGATAAAACCTTTCATTGAAAACTTACCAGCGAAGATGTTGATGATCACTTGGGGTAAAGCCAAGTCTGCTAGTGTTGGAATCGACATTGGCGGCAGTTTCTAGTGTTTACAGACTCGGTAGAAAGTGAAGATTGAGTGTTAAGATTAGTTGCGAATTTAGAGAAAAGAGAAAGGTCGTTGTTATTGGAAAAAAAAAACAAAAAAAACAATGCCTCACAAATCGAGAAAGTGGAGGTTGCAAGGGGTAGATCAAATATAGAGCATTTATATAAATTTGATCTATTTGATTTTCACAAAAACAAAACTTTCCTAGGTGTGCTTTGAATATGTGCATGATTCGTTTATGGCCGTGGCCGAGAAAAACCAGAAAAGACACATTCGGAAGGACGCAATGCCTTTAAGGATTCTGAGATTCTGAAATTCTGAAATTCTGAGATTCTAAGTTATATGATTCTATGACTTTGATACTCTGAGTGTTTCTAGATTCGGATCGGAATATTTTATTGCCAATTGGCTTGAATAGCAGATGATAAATAAGTCCGAAAGATACTGTAGCAAAAATTACAAAAAAAGCAAAAATAAAAGTAGAGTAGTAGTCGATTGAAATTTTCAACATCTCAAATTTGAATTCTGCACTCTCTTATTAAATCCGGTAGTCCCCACTTTTTCAAATTGCCAAAAAAGCAAATGTCGAAATAATTGTAGAATAAATCTGTCACACTCTATTTGCACTAATAACTCGGCTCAAAATGGAGCTCTTGGAGTACTTTTTTTTTCTTCCCCTTTAAACACGTGGAGCCATTGTGACTACAAAAATTCACTTCATTTGGAGCATTTTGGGGTCCGTGGTGAGCCGGAAAGCAAGAGCGACCAAAAACTCAAAAAATTCCTTTTTTCTATTCGTTTGAGAGAACCAGTAGGTCAATCGACTTGAAATTTGAAATTCCCTAACAACTTTTTATGCGCTATCGATCTATGTCATTTTTAATACACGTTTCGAAAAAAATTTTAGGCTCCGCCCACTTTGCTTTTCCGTCCATAACTCGCTTCGTTTTGGGAATTATGCCGATGTTCGGTCAAAAATGGACGTAGCAAAAAATTTTGCGTCGATCTATATAAAAATTGTACAACATTTAGTTGAAAAATTTTTCAAGGTGAGCAATATAAGATATTTTTGGTTTTCTAACGCCCAGTATTGAGAAGTTTTTTGATGGGGAGGGTTGAATTTTGGATATGTTATTGCTCATCACGTCTTCCTGTAGGATGTCAAGTTTTGAAAATTTTGCTTAAGTTTCAACCTACTTATGACCATTTGTATACCACACAGGGCAAAAATTGCTCAGAAATCTTGAATTATGAAAGTTCTCAGCGTAACATTTTTTCATTGAACCTTTTTTCAACGATGAGATCATTGTCAGATTCCTGTAAGATCTCATTTGGTTCTGATTGATTCTATCCAAGCATAAGTTCACAAAATACAACCAGTAACACGGCGCAGCCGTGTCCAGCGACGCGCAGCGTCGCTAGTCAATAGTAGCAAAAGCAAAAGAGCATATCAAGAAACAAGCAATGAAGCCAATGAATCAGATTATAGATTCAAAATTCTCTTGAACATATTCCCAATGCGTTCCACAGTTCCCAAGTTGCTCTCCGAGTCCGTCGAGCTCTCAGTCGGACTCGTCTCGTTTCTGAAGAACGGCTCCACGAACAGCAGTTTGACGTATTGATCGCCAGCAACATGCAGCATCCGTCCAGATGGACACCACGAGATGCCGCGGACGTTTTGGATTTTGACAAAGTTCAGACGAGCGAGAAGCTGAAAAAACTTTGGTCGAATCTACCTTAGTTTCTGTGATAGCTATCAAAAAGTGGTCGACTAACAAAATTTTAGTGAAAACCTGAGCAATATTTCGTTAGTTGACCACTTTTTGTTATCTGTTACAGAAAGCGACCTTTTGTACCCCCACCTCTCCACGCGGCGACAAAAAGTACACCGATGTGTTGAATGGACGTTTGATGTTTCTCTCCACTGCAACTATTGCAAGACTGTGACCGTCTGGCGACCATCGCATGAACTTTGGCTCGAACTCATAGCGGTCATCGTGAATCGCTGAAAACGGAGGTTTAGGAGTCAGTGGTTCGAGATTCTGGGTCTATAGAATCACACCTCAAAGTTTCTAATGAGGCTCAGAATCCAGCAAACCCTACTCACGCTTCCTTGAAACATCCTTGCGAATCTGAATCCGTCCGTTCCTATACGCAATCGCCAGACGTGGACGAGAACGATCCTCAGATCCATCGAGCGACTTCCAGTACTGAATACTAACCACTTTATAAGGGATGGTCTTCGATAAAACGCGCCGGTGCCGAATCGGGTCATCGATCTGAAATCCACGGATTGCTCAGCTTAACTCAAACCTGAGCAACTCACCGTTTCTCCCGTATTGACCACCTTGATCACTCCATTCTCGTGTCCATAAATGAGTTCTCCGTTGGGCCCCCACTCGAAACAAGTAATCTGAGCACCGCCACCAGTGTGCACTCTTCCCATGCGATCCCCCATCGGATCGCCGAACATGAGACAGTTCTCGTTGTCCAGCATGGCGATGCGGTTCTCGACGACGCTTGGGCTGATGGAGTCGAGATTCCAGCTGGAAGGAAGGAGGGGTTACTCTACCTAGAAACGGTGAAGTGCCGAAAACACCTACCACAGCTCAGAGACATTCTTCCACTTGTCATCTTTCTGGCGAGCAAAGACCACGAGAGTTCCACGACCGCTCAAAGCGATCAGTTTTTGATCAGGAGTGCTTTCTGACCAAACAGCATCGGTCATCTTGTCTGGAAAACGAGCATCGGGCCTTTCCAGATGTCCAAAACTCACCACAGCAGAGCAACTGATTGAATGGCTTCAACACCTTCTTATCCTCTTCGCTGATTCTGAATCTCAGAAACCGCATCCACCCATTACTGAATGCCACCGCAACCAGTCTCAACTTCATATTGCTCACCGCGAATGTGACCGTGCCGAAGATGTTGGACTGACCCTTGAAAAGAACTTAATGCTTGAAAAGAGCCCCTCAAGTATTATGAACTTACCTTCTTCAAATCCTCGAATCGAATTTTGCGCAGCTCATCTCCAGCCAGCAGAGCCTGGTCTTCCATGGTGTGATCTGATAGTGAAAGTGAGTCAAAGCTCATTCTCCTGGAAATTTTATAACCTAATTTCGACGCCACTCAAACCTCCCAAAGACCCCGAGGAGCGTCATAGATACGCAGGTGTCTTCTAATTGGAGTTGATTCTTCACTAATGAGGGTGTCCTTTTCGGAGGATTTACGTAAGAAAAGTACCCGCGGGGGAATTGGTCAGTGACGCAGGTGAGAGACATGGAAAGGTTTGATGAGTAATGAGATTTTGATGTTTCAGAAATTGATTTAGAGCTGGAGTAAGACAAAATGTGAACAATCGGGTAAAATTTAATAATATTTTTTTTTGGATTGAGGAGTCTAATTAGTAATATGAATAACACATCCAGTCATGTCTTGGGATAGGATGACTTAACGTTTTTACTCCAGGGTAGTCCAGAATGGAAAAAAATACCGCTGCTGGAAGTTTCAAACTCCAGTGTCAGAACTGAAACGTCTTACAACAATTCCAACAAGTATCTGGAGTTCTGAGATTCTGAGATTCTGAGATCCTGCACAAGTTCTAAAACGTCCAGGTTTTGAAACGGCTGAGTTTCGAAACCTCTTTAAGTTCCCAAACGTCTAACAAAACCTCTTTAAGTTCCCAAACGTCTAACAGTTTTAGAATGTGTCGGTTCTAGAATCTCTGAGTTTGGAAGAAAAACAGAAGTCTAGATCTTGTTCAAGAGGGCCACCACAAAAAACCCACTTCTATTCAAAATGAGCTCTTCTTTCAAAATTTTGCTCAGGATGTACCCCATCCTCTCCCAATTAATCTTGACACCCTTCCTTCTCTTCCTCATCTTTTTTATGTTCCTCAGTTTTGGATTGTCTATGAGTCTTCAGCCTGTCTTCTGCTCTTCCTCCCAACACCGATTTGTCAAATAGTACAGTAGTCCTTTCATTCATCTTCTATACTCGCTTTATTACTCATATGTATAGCCAATTTTCAAATAGGCAAAAAGTAATTTGTCTTTCCTTTCTTCTTGGTTGGTTCTCTTCAATTTGGTCCCTGACAGGTTGAGAAATTAAAAACATGTATATGACAGACAAATTTAAAGGGATCTTCAAGTTTCACAAATAGTTTCTACTAACTTAAAAGGGATTTTCACTTCTTCTGATAATCCAACTATTGAAAATGTCTGTCTTTATGTACATCTCGAATTCTGGGTGTCCAGGTGTTCCGAGACGATGGACCATTCCTTCTTTCCGGAAAAATATAATCTGTGGATAGACCAGCAGCTCGAGAGGGTTAAGACTATAATTAGCCATATTGGAGACACATGCCGTGAACAACAATACGCGTGGATATCTAGACTAGTCCCTGGGAAGGTAGTCTCACTAGAAGGTTCCAATCCACCACTCCACCGCCCCAATTAGTACACATCGTTCTCACCCAATGACCTAATGGGCCGTCATTGCAGTGTGGACCCATTGCTCTCTCTCTCTCTCTCTCTATCCATCTCCGTCTCTCACTCTCTCATTTTTTTTCTCTCTTTCTCTACCTGTCTCCTCTGTCTCTCCATATGACTGTCTGCCGTCTGCTGCCAGTGAGCGCGGTTCGCCAGCAGACTGCACGCTGCGGTCGACCTCTGCGGCAGAACACATCTGCAGGACAGAGTGCGGAATCAATTTTACGGTTTTTCTGCGTTTTTTTTTTCAGTATCTTTACTCTGTATCTTGTGAGAGATGTGAGAGATGTGAGCGACGAGTGTTGTTTTATTGTCTATGCTAACTTTTTCATGATTTTTGGGGTCCAAATTTTTCCAATTTTTAATGGTGTCAGCGTCTCTATGTTCTGTTTTCTCTGTTTTCTCTGTTTTCCCTGTTTTCTCTCTTTTCTCTCTCTCTCAGCCAAATTTGTATTTCAGTCAGTACCGAATCTATCAATAATGCCCTCAAGATCTTCTCCGATTCCTTCTCAACCAGCCTCCTCTGACAACAGAGCAGAGCCAGAGCCACGCGCTCTCGAGGATCACCAACATGCCAGGCCACCAAGTGTGAGTTGACTGGTTACTGTAGTTTTAAAGACCTAAAGATTTTTTCAGCAGCAAAATCTCGAGAAGAGCCCGATTCCGGTGCCGGTGGCGGGAGACCAAGACTCCCAGGACCGCCTCATGGAAATTATCGATAGTGTTGCAGTAAGTGTTTTTCAACCAGGCTTTCTAAAGAAAGACTTTTACTGAGACCCAACTTCCTGAGAATCGGAGAACTTCAGCATCTTCAGAATCAGATTATATGCGAAGTTGAGAATTTCAGAATCTCGACATTTCTATCGATATCTTTTTTTGTTAAAATTACCTATGAGTCCTGTTTCAGACGAACATTACAAGTCTTCCGAACCTCAGAATCTCGGAATCTCAAAATCTCAGAATCCTCAAAATCTTTGAACCCTCAGAATCTGAAAACTCTCAGAATTCATCTCTAAATCTTGTTTCAGAGTCGCCCAAGTCGCCCGACGGGACGACCGTTTGTCCCTGCTCATCCACGGATCGTCGCCCGAGTTCCAATCGCCCCAAATCGCAATCATACCGTGACCGTAAGTTGACTTCATTGACAGCTACCCTCTCAGAGAAATACTCATTTTCAGACCCGCCAATTCGACCAATTCGGTAGGCCTTCGAATCTGGGCCTATTGGGGCACCCGGTTCACGGAATTCGGGTGTTTCAACCAGTCAAGGCGGCCAGCAGCTCTCAGGCCAGCAGCTCTGCGCAGTCGGCTCCTGCAGCTGCCGAGGGTCCCACTGTCGGGGACTACTTGAGATCACAGCAAGCTCCGAGCTACAAACCAAGCGGAGCGATGAAGGCCAGAGTCTCCAAAGAGCGGCCGAAACGAGTCAATGCGGCTCCGACTCTCGCGACCAGTGATCCTGAAACGGCTGAAAAGGTAACTTGCTTTCCAAGAGCATTCAAACCGGAACTTCGATAATTTTCAGCCATCCGATTCCTCTGAGATGATTCCAAGACCACTGGATCCAGATCATGGCCGGCAACTTCCAGTGGCTTCCACGAAAGAGACACAGCCGAAAAGTGGAAGACTGCACCTGGAGCTCGAGATGGCGTTGCTCTTGCCGGTGTCTGAGGATAAGATCATCGATTCTGCCACAGCAAGCCATCTCGCTGAGCAGCTGGGAACAACGCTTGACTTGGTAGGTTACTGGCAATTGTTTGGCATACATATAACTCAGCTTAATGATGAGCAATTGAGCCAAGTTTCCTATAAATTTTGACAAGATTTTCTAATTGAAACCTAACTTGACTTTAAGTCTCATTTTCAAACCAAGTTATTGTCCTGACCAATGACCCAATTGTTCTGAAATATTGTGGGAGTATCGAGCAGCTCTAGTTTGAATGGACTCTGTTTTGAAATTTTTTTGAATTTCTTGTCTTCAACGGGACTTAACTTTCTTGATAGTGACTTTCAGAAAAAGTTGTTAACTGCAAAAATGAAGACCTGAAGTTTCTTGATACACCCACAAAATTTCGAAAAAATCGGGTCATTGGAAACGTTTTTTCAACTCCTCGAAGTCAACGCATCACATTTCTTCCAGGTCATGCGGAAGTTCTACGAAATGCGGTTCGAAAAAAGGCGAGACAACTACATAAACTCTCGAGTCAAGAGCATTTCGTGCTCCTCCTCAAACGTGGCGGAAATCGAGGAGGAGTTCTACATAATGTTCTTGGACTCTGAGGTTTCTCGAATCGGCGAGAAGGACATGGAAGCGATCGTCTCTTTGCCAGCCAAAGGAAATGATGAGTTCTTCGAGATGGGACTTCATCCAGCAGTGGTAGGGGTGTTTGGTTAGCGACCAGAGTTTAAAAATGAAGTTTCAGATCCAACATCTGCGGGAGACTCAGCAACTGGACTTGGAGGAAAATGAGGCTATTCTCGGAGACGAGCAAATGGATGAGGTTTCAATGGAGAGTACTCCAAGTCGGGCTCCAACTCCAGTGCAACCCACGGCGCTGCCAAAATCTCCAGAATCCGATGAAAAAGAAGACGCATCGCCAAAAGTTCAAACAGCTCCGAAATCAACCATAATGAAGAAGAAGACGTCTGGAGTACAGAAGAAAAGGAAATCCGTGGAGAAGGAACGACCAAAAAGAGGTGTTGGTCGACCAAGGAAAGAGCAGAAGGCAGAGTCGGAATCGGATGAGGACGACGCCAACGAACCATCAACGGGTTCTCGTCCGAAGAGAGCTTGTAAGAAAGATCTTGTGAAAGCTCCGTCACCAAAAGAGCTACCGCGGAAGTCGGCAAGACGGGCGACCGCTCGGATCAGCTATGCGGAACAGAGCGACGTGGATTCTGAGGTGGAAGAGACTACGGATTCTGGAGATGAAGTCATGGCTGGGTCGGCGGATTCGGGGAAAAGAACAATGGACGAAGCTCGAGATGCTCAGATGGATGTGTCGTCTGGAATCGCTGCTTCTCCAGAGACTGAGACTCAACTGACTTCGGAAATCGCCTCGGTTGTGGTAAGTTCTTGACAATGATATGGCATTTATGTAGACCCAATATTTTCAGTCCCCGTCTCCGATGAGATCGTCGCCAGCGACTTCTAGAGCGGAGTCCGAAGATGCTTCAAGACTCGTTCCGATTGTGTCCGCCACAAGACGCATTGCTGGACCTGGCTTGGTTCTGACTGTCTCCCCAGAGGCCCCAAGAGTCGAGTCGGAAGAGGCTCCGACCACTGGCTCATCGTCGTCTTTGGTCCCACCAATAGCTCAGCCTTCCGAGACGTTGACCCCTTCGGCTCATTCTGTGTCTCCGACACCTCAACCTCCATCACCAGGTCTTCAAAGGGACTCGACACCGATTGCGATCTATCAAAGAGAGGCCCCACCGCCACCAGCACCACTTCACGTGACTCAAAAGGCGCCAGCCCGCATGGTCAAGGAAGAGTTTTTGGAAGAAGCTCACGAGAATGTGGTGAGTCATTTCAGTTTTACAAATCAACCTCTGTGATTTTCAGATGCTAGAAGAAGTGAAAGATATCCAGCTTCTTGCTCCAGTCGAGATCAAGCCAGAAGAAGTGCAAGAGGGATATGAGGCAACTCGTCCACTTCGTGCTCCGCGAGCATCCCGTGGAATCCAGCCCTTCGAATCGGTAAGTGCTGACTCCGCCCACTTTTTAGAAAGTCACATTTTCAGTTCGAACCGCGCCAAGTAGACGTTCGAAAGATCCGCCGAGAGCACGTCTCACTCACCTACCCTTGCAACCAATGGAGCGTAAGTGTTTTTACTTTGGGAAAAATTAAAGTATAGCGAATGATGTTTCAGCCTGAAACAGTCCGCGTCTTCATCGACACCTTCCTCGATGGACCCCGCAACGCCGTGTTGGCGGGAAAATTGAGAGAGGAGAATTTCAATGGAGCGCGGTTGGATTACCTATGTGACAAGAAGAAGAACCGCAGGACTGCCAAAAACAAGTATGAGTATCATAGAAATGAGGTGGACACTATTAGAATGCATCTTAATAGTCTCAAGAAGTTTTGAAGTGTTTTATCGTATTTTTTGAACCCCGTTTTTGAGCAATTGTATCTTGGTTCCTGTAACAGGTATCAAAAAGTTGTTAACTAACAAAATGTTAAGGATATTATGACAAACATTTTGTTAGTTGACCACGTTTTTATATCTGCCAGAGGAATTGAGATACAGCTGCTCAAAGGTATACGGTAGTTTGCCGCCATCCCCTCTCATTTTCTCTCGGTTTATTTATTTGTCCCCATTTCTCATGCTTCTTTTTAAATGTTTGTTTTTTGATTATCTATGACAAGTTCTATTATATGCTCAATGAAGTTTTATTCTGATTACTTTTCCTCTATCTTTCAGTGCTATGCGATTTTGACTTTCGCCATACTATTATCTCTTTTCAGTTTCCTTTTTTTCATTTTCTTCAAAAAATTTTTTAAGGTTAACTTTCTTCAATTTTCAATTTCAATCAATCACGATGAGCGATCTTCCAGCAACAGCAACTCAAAATGTTCTTGTAAGCTTTGAAACTTACTTTTCCACATATTTCAACTTCTGGAATCTCAAGACGAGTCTGAGAATCTGTGAACCTTGAAATTTCATTTCTGAATGCATTTCAGTATTTCTAGATTCTCAGATTCTCCGATTCCCTAATCTCAGAATCCGAAAAAGCTCCGAATCTCAAAATCTCCGAATCTCAAAATTTTAGATTCCACAACAAGTCCAGCCTCAAGCTGCTCAAGTTCTGCCACCAAAACGTAAAAACGAAGAAGAAGGCCCGGAATCATCGACTACCCGCCCATCGAAGACCATCAAATTGGAGTCGAACCCAGAGCCTGTCGAGGAAGTGGATAGTGATGTAAGTTTATTTTCAATTCGGGAAAGCCTACAGTAACCCTTTTGCAGCTCGACGAGGTGCGCGAGATTCGAGAGGTCGAAATCTTGCCACTTCTCAGCACACAGAAATTTCTTCGCTTCGATTTCAAGGAGTGGGATGTGAGTTTATTGGACCTTCGGAAACACAGATACATTGTATGATTTCAGGAGCGAGAAGTCGAGCAGTTCATCAAGCTCTTCCTGATTAACCCGGACTACAAGTCGCTGGTCTTGAAAATGAGAGAACTGCGACTCAACGGAGCCGGGCTGCACTTCATCTGCGAGGGAGAGGCCGAGGATTATGGACTCGATGAGAACGACCGTTTCGTTCTCATTCAGCAGTTGGATGAAATCGAGAGAGTTGTCACCGAGAATAAGTTGAATATCCCGCCATTGTTCGATTGAATCCTCGTGGTGTTATTTTGTTGCTCTTAAGATTCTCGAGTTCTTTTTTTTTTGGATGTCTGAGCCTTTTTTATTGTAAAGTTTCATTACCCATCGTTGCTCATTCTATTTTCTCAACGTCTCGACATTTGGTTATAGCGAAAATAAACTGTCAAATGAAACAAACATCGTCCTTACATGTGCCTTTTTCAGGGGACATTCAGCTCATGCTTCCCTAATTTGAAGGGCAAAAATTAGTCTTTCTGATTTTTAGGATGCTCGGAGGTCAATCTGTATTTCCAAATTTCCAGACATTTACAGTATTGGCCAAAAAGAATGCGAATTTTTTGATTTCCAGTGCAAAACGGTCAACTTTGAAGACTTGTAAATAAGTTCTCAACGGACCGATTTCTCTGAAAATTTGAGGCTGTATCAAACAACTCTAGATCTTCATTTTTGTAGTTGACAACTTCTTTCGAAAATCACAATCAAGTCAGCTATGTCGCAGTAAAGATCATGGTTCCAAAGAAGTTGGAAATTTGCACTGAATGTACAGAATTTTAAAGTCGTGTGACTCTGCGGGACATAACTAATTAGATTGTAATTTTTGTAAGAAGTTGTAAACTACAAAAATGGAGATCTAGAGTTGTAAATTTTCAGAGAAATCGGTATATTGAGAACTGATTTACAAATCTTCAAAGTTGACCGTTTTAAACTCAATATCAACACAGTCGCATTCTTTTTGGCCAGTACTGTACACGGCCAACAATACAAAACATCACCGGAAGCTTTTGAGGGCTGCAATCCGGACATAAGTTGATCAATTCAAAATTTGTTTATATACTCAAAACTTTGTGCGTCTGAAGTTATAAATTTCAAAATTTCAAAGAACTTCTTAAGGACAACAAGAGAGCAGCTCAAGGATTGAACAATGGCGGGATATTCAACTTGTTTTCGGTGACGATTCTCTCGATGTCTTCCAGCTGCTGAATCAGCACAAAACCGTCGTTTTCATCCAGTCCAAACTCCTCGGCCTCTCCTTCACAGATGTTGTACTCGATTGTACCATCTCGTACTTTCTCCTGATGATTCACTTTCCCATCAGCAGAAAGATATTGTTTTTCCCCCTCCTCAATCCATTTCATTATTAAATTCCTTTCCTTTCTTGCTGGACCGTATAAAAGCTTTCCTGCCAGAGAGGAAAGGAGTGTGTGTCCAGCAAGTCAAAAAAGATGTAATCCATTTTACACCGCCTCCCCACCTCCTCCCACTTACCACACTCTTGCCTTACTATTGCCACTATACAGTTCTTATATTTCCCCCCTTAACTAGGTTGATCTCGTGAGGGATCGTATCTAGAACCACAGCTGTTCCTTTTTGTTCCTAATCTTGTCATCATTAAACATAAACATAAAGTTCTGGCTAATTTGTCTTCCGTTATTCTCATTTTATCCTCTTGTCCAATCCATCTCTCCTACCCCTCACTTGTCCTCATTCGTGGAAGGACAATGGCGTGTAATCCATCTTCCAAATGGTCTTAACCAGCTGGCCAAAGATACACAGCAAGTGTCCCCACGGGCGGTCGCATTCGACTGACGAAAACACATTCATTCTAACCGCACTGGCACACACGGAGAGGTCGTCTCCATCGTAAACCCCTCATTCCTCCCCCACCGACCGTCGACTGTTTAGATGGTCTTTTACTTTGCTAGTAATCTATTTTTCTGAAAATTCTCTCTTTTTCAACTCTATGGAACACTTGGAGATGTCAAAAAGTGAAAGGTGAGATTTTCGAATTCAAAATTTTGGCCCTTTATGTTTAAAAGAGGATTTCGGGAGAACTAATTTTGCTTCAAGTCATTACTCCTGTAATCAAGTGTGCTGATTCTGAATATTATAATCAAAAACCGCCCCAAAGTCGCCGTTTTTCAGGAACATCGAATGCGAATATGAGCTGGCAAAGTCAGAGACTATGAGTGATTGGTGCCGCACACCTCTGAGACCCTCTGAGACAGCTCTTCAATCAATACCACCCCAGGTATCATTCTTCGATTGAGACGGTTGAAGAGATCCTCAATGGCTTTGACCGTCAAACACTGCTTCCTGTATCAATCGATACACGCAGCGATTTCTCCGATTCGATTTCAAGGAGTGGGATGTGAGTTCAAAGGTCTTCTGGAAACACAAACACATTGTATGATTTCAGGAGCGAGAAGTCGAGCAGTTCATCAAGCTCTTCCTGATCAACCCAGACTACAAGTCGCTGGTTTTGAAAATGAGGGAACTGCGACTCAACGGAGCCGCGCTGCACTTCATCTGTGAGGGAGAGGCCGAGGAGTTGGGATTGGATGAGAACGACCGTTTCGTTCTCATTCAGCAGTTGGATGGAATCGAGAGAGTTGTCACCGAGAATAACTTGAATATCCCACCATTGTTTGATTGCATTGGTGTTATTTTGTTGCTCTGAAGTTTCTCGAGTTCTTTTTTTTGGATTTCTGAGCCTTTTTTATTGTGAAATTTCAAAAATGCATCATTGCTCATTCTATTTTCTTAATGTCTCGATTTTTGGTTATAACGAAAATAAACTGTCAAATGAAACATACATCGTCTTTACATGTGCCTTTTTCAGGGGATATTCAGACCATCATTCCCAGAATTGCAAGCCGAAAGTTAGTCTGTCGGAATTTTAGGATGCCCGGAGGTCAGTGGTTCTGTTTTTCCAGATATCCAGACATCTACAGTACTGGCCAAAAAGAATGGGTTTTTGTTGATTTTCAGTGCGAACGGTCCGTTTTGAGCAGTCGAAAAAGTTTGTTCCAAACACTCAATTTTTATAAAACTTGGTGAGTGTACCAAGCAAATCTAGATCTTCATTTTTTTAGTTGACAACTTCTTCAGAAAATCACAATCAAGTTAGTTAATGGTGCAGTAAAGATCATGGATCCAAAAAAGATCGAAATTTGCACTGAAATGTTCCGAATTTTAAAGTGGCGTGAATGCGCGGTATAACCGACTGGATTGTGATTTTTGTAAAAAGTTGTCGACTACAAAAATGAAGATCTAGAGTTTCTTGATACATTTACAAATTTTCAGAGAAATCGGTCTGTTGAGAACTGATTTACAAGTCTTCAAATTTGACCGTTTTGCACTGAATATCAACAAATTGCATTCGTTTTGGCCAGTACTGTATCTATGAGAACCTAAATACTTTCAGATGACCGGATTGCCTAAACTGCTATTTGAGTCTGTTTTTCTTAATGTCTAGAACTCTATGTCTAGGCATCGATGTCCATATTTCGGTGTGTCATGTTCGTCTGAACCAAATTCTGCAGAATCTAACAATCCGGATGACTAGGTTGATGTGTGTTTGGACATTGTGACACAAAGACAGGGCCAAAATCGATACATAGTCAACAATACAATTTCAAAGAATTTCTTCAAGTCTCGTTAATGTTATGGAGATTTGAATCGTTGTCATTCGATATGGCACATACAGAAAACGTGTCAGTATTCCATGAAAGTCACCAATTAGACAAATTTGAGGACAACAAAAAGAGCAGCTCAAGGATTCAATCAAACAATGGCGGAATATTCATCTTATTCTCGGTGACGATTCTCTCGATCTCATCCAACTGCTGAATCAGCACGAAGCGGTCGTTCTCATCCAATCCCAACTCCTCGGCCTCTCCCTCACAGATGTAGTGCAAAGCAGCTCCGTTGAGCCGCAATTCCCTCATTTTCAAGACCAGCGATTTGTAGTCTGGGTTGATCAGGAAGAGCTTGATGAACTGCTCGACTTCTCGCTCCTGAAATCATACAATATATCTGTGTTTCCGAATGTCCAATAAACTCACATCCCACTCCTGGACATCAAAACGAAGAAAGCGTTGCGTGCTGAGTAGCGGCAAGATCTCAACCTCTCGAATCTCGCGCACCTCGTCGAACTGCAAGGTGTACGATATGCTTACAGTTGAGAAAAACTCAGAAAAACTCACATCACTATCCTCATCCAGCTTTTTGGCGGGCTCCGGGTCCTCCTCCATCTTAATGGTCTTCAGCGGAGGGTCGGTCGACTGCGAACCTTCGGTGTTTTGAAGCTTCGAAAGAGCTTGTTCTGGATCCTAAGCAAGACTTGTATTGAGACGAAAAGAAAAAGGGGAAGACTCACTTTGGCCTTCTTTGGAGCCGCGGCTGGAGTGGGGTCCGATGCACACCGAACTTTTGCGAGCGCCGCGTTGATGGTCGGGTTCTTTTTCAAGTTTCGCTCCTGAAACAAGGTTTTTGGGAAAGAGTTCGGGAAGGTTTTTGAAACCTCCAAGAGATTTCTAATGGATTCCTGAGCTCCCAAGGACTTCTAGTGGATCATAGGGTTCAAGTTACAACTCTCACCAAAACTCGATCCAACATCTTTTTCCGCATTTCCGTCATCACCTCATCTTCTCCCGCTTTTCTCGGAAAGACCAATTCGGCTTCTGCCTGAGCTTCGGCGATTGCCGCTTCCAGCATTTCCTCAGTGACGCCGTGCTCTTTAAGGAGAGCCCATGTCTGGAAAAAAGAGATTCGGAGATGGTTTTTTTTTTTCAATTCTGAGGCTTACAGTAACATATCGAGAAGGTACAGCTGGTTGATTGCTCATTGTTGTTGGAAATTTAAAGAAAAAAAAGAAATCTGAAAAGTCAGACAGCAGAGTTTAAGAATGAGAGCTACTGAGTAGATAACATAGTATATAGCGAAAATCAAAATCGCATGAAAGTTTAGAAAGTATTAGGGGAAAAAATGCATGTAAACTTTATTAGAAACATCAATGGAGTTCGAGAATCTTGAGTAAGATCTTAAAATGAGAATGATTGTGAAATTTTGACTGAATTTATCTGGATTCCTCTGGCAGATACCAAAAAGTGGTCAACTAACAAAATGTTTGCCATAACACCCTTAACATTTTGTTAAATGACAACTTTTTGATACCTGTTACAGGAACCAAGGTAAATTTGCTCCAAAAACGGTTCCAAGAATAACGATGCAACACTTCAAACCTTCTTGAGTCTATCGAGGTGGGTTTTGATAATGAAAACCTCATTTCTTTCATACTCATACTTATTCTTGGCAGTCCTGCGGTTCTTCTCCTTGTCAGAAAGGTAGTCGAACCGTGCTCCATTGAAGCTCTCGTCTCTCAACTTCGCCGCCAACACGGCGTTCCGGGGCCCATCGAGGAAGGTGTCGATGAAGAGGCGGACTGTTTCAGGCTGTAAAAGTTATCATGTGCTAGAGAAATACTGGATGTGTCTGTAGATTATCTGTAGGTTCACAGAAGCAGTCGAAGAAACTTACACTCCATTGCCGACAAGGATAAGTGAGTGACACGTGTTCTCGACGAACTTTTCGAATGTCCACTCGACGAGGATCGTCCTGAAAGTTTGACTCTTCGAAAAGTGGGAGGAGTCAGCACTTACCAAGGATTCGAAAGGCTGAATTCCGCGGGATACTCGTGGAGCAAGTGAAGGTGCCTGAACTTCTTTTGGCTTGATTCCAACTGGGGGAAGAACTGGGACATTTTTCACATCCTCCAGCATCTAAAAATAAGAAAGATTTTGCATTCTTCAGTTCGGAAAATAATAAACCGTATTTTCGTATTCTACATCCTCGCATTCTTCCTTGACCAGAACGAGAGAATCTGGTGGTGGAGAGAAGTCTCTCTCAAGCCTTGGAGTTGGTGAGGCCGAGAGGACCACCGTGGAGCCGCTCATGATCGGAGGTGGAGGTGGGACAGACTGAACCAATGAGGAGGACGATGAGCCGGGGTTTAGAGCATTTTCAGACTCGGCTCTTTGAGTTGAAGCGACGGATATTGGCAGAGATGGAGACTGAAAAGTATGCATTGGTAGATAGATAAAACCCCTGTTAAGAACTTGCCAAAGTCTGCTCAATTCCTGAAGTCTTTTGGATATCAGATTCTGGAGCATCGTCCGCCGACATATCATCCACCTCAAAATCGACCTCACTTTGTTCCGCATAGCTGATTCCGGAGGTAGTGTGCCTGGCCGATTTCCGTGGTGGCCCTTTTGAAGCTGTCTTACAAGCTCGCGTTGGTCGTGCTCTCGGTGGATTGCAAAAGTCGTCGTCGTCAGAAGCCCAAGCTTCTTTCTTCTGTTTCCTTGGCCGTCCTCTCTTTGGTTTCTCCTTGTTTTGTGCTCCGATTGTTTTTTCCTACGAAAAGGGAGAGTCAAAAACTCTTTCTATCTTGATACAAAACTCACATCTTCAACGTCTGCGACTCGATTTTTTGGGGACGCTTGAGTCTGTGGCAGCTCCAGCGGTTGAACCGGAGTTGGAGCACGGCTCTGAACTCGATCCAGAGCATCCTGAACCATCGGCTCGTATTCCAACACTGGCATCGTTCCCATCAAGTTTTGCCTCTGTCTCTCTCGCAGGTGACGAATCTAAAACTAGTTAATTTTCAAACTTCACTCAAAACTCCGCCCTCCCCAAAGAACCCTACCACTTCAGTATGATATCCCATCACGAAAAACTCATCATTCTCCTTGATCGGCAAAGAGAGAATTGTGCCCCTGTCCTTCTCGCCAATCTGAGACACTTCCCCGTCCAAGAAAAGCTTGTAAAACTCTTTTTCAAAGTCTGCCATTTCGCTAGATGGGCATTGAGTGTTGCGGAGATAGGCGTTCATGTAGTCGGCTCTACGCTTCTCGAATCGCAATTCGTAGAATCTGCGCATGACCTGGAACACAATTTTCGCATTGACTCCGCCCATTTTTCGTTGCCAACAACCCACCATTTCCGTTGTTGTCTGGAACCGATTGGCAAGGTATGTCGCACTTCCACGATCGAGAATTCTATCGCCGTTCACTGGTAAGCGAAGAGCGTTTTCCAGATCATCTGGGGAAGTTCTGCATTGCAGTTGTACATGTTTTGTATGGCCCAATGGTCTCGACATCATCTCTTGGTTAAGTGCATTTGGTGTCTGAAGATTATCAAAATTCGGACTTGAATGCTTCTAGAAAACTGTTACCTTTTCCGCCGGCTCCGGGTCTTGAACCGTGGGAGCTGCCTGAGCCAATTGGTTTCTCTGAAAGTTCATATATGTATAGGCACCACAACGAAATTTTCAAACACGCTTTTGTTCGAAACTATTCTGCACAGGAAATTTGAACGCATTTTTCTCCGATTTTCAGATGGAAAACAGCTTCTAGCAAAAAAGCGGGAACTGGTGGTGACAAACCGAATATATGATTGAGTAGCGATTTTTGTTTTTGTAGAATCTGTTGGTGAAAACAAAACATGCGTACCAGACCTGCATGACAGGTAAAACTTGCAAAAACCACAAATAATCGAAGGTGCCTCATTTTTCGATGAGATTTTGAGTGATTCATACAGGTCCAAACACCTTCAAACGTTCTCTCAAAGTAGCTGTTGAGTGGCTTTACGGATTTAGTTAAAAAAAACCTAGTGTCATCGCTGAAAAAAAATCACAAATTTGCTTGAAGTTTGACTGGTTTTTTGGAAATATCTCAAAAAGTGTTGAATTAGACATAAAACTGTTTATATCATTCGCTTCTACACATTAAACTACATAACGAGTCCAATTTTCATGAAAATCGCTCCATCGCAACTTGAGTTAGACGCCTTCAAAGATGCCAGATACCCCCGGGAAGAAAAAAAACGACGCTCCGCGTTGCGGTGCTTATATATGCATTAACGTGGTGCATCTTGCAGTCCCGTTGTTCTCCAAATCACCTGCGTCTGATTGATGAGCCGACGCCGGCGAGTAAGTCAGAAGGAGAAAAAGAAAGAGAAAGCAACACAACCATGAGACAAATGTTGAAAGTCCGTCTTCCTTTGTTTATCATTGGAGAGAGGTCGTCCCATCTGGACCTCTTTTGGACTCAATAAAATATGGATTTCCTGAAGACAAGTGTTTTTCCTAATTTACCCAAGATATCAGACACAAATATCTTGCCGCCTTAAACTTGTTACAAAACTCACAACAGGGATGGTACCCTCATTTTCTTCAACGTCTGCGACTCGATTTTTCGAAGACACGTGAGTCTCTGATAGCTCTAGCGGTTGAACTGGAGTTGGAGCACGGCTCTGACCTCGATCCACGGGGTCCAAAGTATCCTGAACCATTGGCTCGTATTCCAACACTGGCATCGTTCCCAACAAGTTTTGTCTCTGTCTCTCTCGTAGGTGTCGAATCTAAAACTAGTTAATTTTCAAACTCCACTCAAAACTCCGCCCCTTCAAAAGACCCTACCACTTCCGTATGATATCCCATCTCGAAAAACTCATCATTTTCCTTGATCGGCGAAGAGAGAATTGTGTCCCTGTCCTTCTCGCCAATCTGAGACACTTCCCCGTCCAAGAAGAGCTTGTAAGACTCTTTCTCAAAGTCTGCCATTTCGCTAGATGGGCATTGAGTGTTGCGGAGATGGGCGTTCATGTAGTCGGCTCTACGCTTCTCGAATCGCAATTCGCATAATCTGTGTTTGACCTGGAACACAATTATCGCATTGACTCCGCCCATTTTTCGTTGCCAACAACCCACCAATTCCGTTGTTGTCTTGAACCGATTGGCAAGGTATCTCGCACTTCCACGATCGAGAATTCTATCGCCGTTGACTGGTAAGCGAAGAGCGCTTTCCAGATCATCTGGTGAAGTTCTGCATTGCAGTTGGACATGTTTTGTGTGGCCCAATGGTCTCGACATCATCTCTTGGTTAAATGCATTTGGTGTCTGAAGATTACCAAAATTCGGGCTTGAATGCTTCTGGAAAACTGTTACCTCTTTCACCAGCCTCGACTCTTGAACTGTAGAAGTTGGTGCTTCTTGAGCCAATTGACCTCTCTAAAAATTCATACATAATGAAATTCAACTTTTCAAAAAACAAACCATTCTAACAGGGATGAATGTCTGCCTCATTCTCCATTTGGGCCTCATCGCCAAATAGGCTCTGATCTGAAAATGCACTTTTAGGCTTAACCTGCAAAAAAGTATGCCAGTACCTCTTCCTTTGTGCATCTCATATTCCAAAGCGCCCTGTATTCCTCATCGAATTGTTTGGCCTGAAAACGAGCGATTCTTTGGAAACTTTTTTGGTTGAGAAAAACTTACGGTGAGAAGGCGACCTTGGTAGGTCAGGGGCTTCGCTACCATCGGTTGGAGAACCGGCATCAATGGATGAATGTTGCCATGAATGGATCTCTGAAATCATCATACGGTATCTACAAGTACAGTAACCAATCAACTTACATTCGGTGGTCTGGCATAATCATGATCCTGGAGAGCCCGTGACTCTGGCCCAGCTTTCGAGAAGGTTGGCGTTGATGGATCCGACATATTGAATTTGTTAGTTTTGCCTGAAAAACGAGTACAGTGTTGCCGAAAGGAAATCGCGTGGTTTGCAGTGAAAAACGGTCTAATTTTAGCTGTTGAAAAAGTATAATCCAATTACTTGATAAACCCACAAAAAATTTCACACAAATCGAGTCTCTCCACTCAGAATCCCGTCGACACAAATAAAAAAAGAAACTGAAAGTCTCAGTATCTTAACATTTCATAATCTTAGAATCTCAGGAAAATTATGTTACCAGAAAAAAAGCCTCCCCGCATACCCTCTCTCTCTCTCCCCTCTACCCCTTTCTTAATCCTCTACTTTCCCTTTTCTTTTCTGTTATACTCAAAGATATGTCGGGGCGGCCCGCTTTCTACCCGCCGCCTCTCGGAAAGAAGGCCTTCTTTTAAAGAAGGCCTTCGAAGGGGGATTCCTTTCTGACAGCTGCTTCATTCCTTTGATCTCAACAGAGCAGCCTCCTCTTTCAACAGATGAGGTATACAGTTTACAACAGGCGGAATGATGGATTCCACCAAATCTTGTCCCTGTGATATTTCCCACAAACTTTTTTAACGTGAGATAATGATGAGTGTGATTTGTTGAACTTGCTTTGAAGAATGAGTGGTGAAGAATGAATGATTGGTGTCGTAAAGAAAATGGGCGGGGCTTTAGGGTTGATCCGATTTTTTTTTTGAATTTTATAACTGTAATGCTCAACTTTGATGCTCCATTTTTATGCTATTAGAATGCTTTAATTCTGACAATATTGAAAATTGGTCAACTACGGAAATGAAGTCCTAAAATTGCTTAACACACTCACAGAAATTCAGAAAAATTGGACCATCGGAATTCACTTTTTTTAAATTTCAAAATTACTCGTTTTGCACTGAAATATCAAAAAATACAATATGATGCTTCAGGAAAACTTGTGTTCGAAATAATAAGAAAATTGGAGAAAATGAGAGAAAAGACCAATTTTCTGATGGCACCCTCCACCATTCTGCGAGGAGGACGACCCTGGCGGGGGGTGAAAATTTCCTATCACAAAGAAAATCCCGCGCAGTTTCTTGGCCGACAGTCACACATACACAGATGGGGGGACAGATAGAGAAAGAGATAGAGAAATGAGAGAATCAGGTAGACAGAAAAGCCTGACTGATTTATAAGAAGAAGCACCGACAGACCTAAGCAAAACTTCGATTAAGACGAAAAGAAAAATTCAGTTTGTCACAGGTCCGCTCTGCGTTCCTATGAGATGCTATCTCTTTGTGTTTGATTTACGAGGTCCGCTATCTCGGGTGACGTACATCAGATTAAGAACGAGAGAGGAGGGCACACAACCCACGAGACGTATTATATTCATTCCTATCCGCACAGACGGACACCGAGAGGTCGGTCCACCAGGACCTCTCTTTCCTCAATAAATGAATGGTGAACCAAAGACGTGTATTTTCCTATATCTAACACAAGGTATTGGCACGATACCTTTGCCATGTTACAAGTTGAAGACTCACTTTGGCCTTTTTTGGAGCCGTACACCGAACTTTTGTGAGAGCCGCGTCGATGGTCGGGTTCTGTTTGACGTTTCGCTCCTGAAAAAGATTTTCGGGAAAGAGTACGGGAAGGTTTTTTAAACCTCCAAGAGATTTCTAATGGATTATTGGGCTCTTAAGGACTTCTAGAGGAGCTCATTGTTCAAATTACAACTCTCACCAAAACTCGATCCATCATCTTTTTCCGCCTTTCCGTCATCTCCTCATCTTCTCCCGCTTTTATCGGATAGACGAATTCGCATTCTGCCTGGGCCTGGGCGGTTGCCGCTTCCAGCATTTCCTTGGAGACGCCGTGCTCTTGAAGTAGAGCCCATGTCTGAAAAAATGAGATTCGGAGATACTGCTCAAGATAGTTTTTTTAAAGGTTTACATTAACATATTGAGACGGTGCAGCTGGTGGATTGCTCATTGTTGTTAGAAATTTAAAGAAAAAAGAAACTTGAAAAGACAAACAGCAGAGTTTAAGAATGAGAACACTACTGAATAGATAAAATAGTATAGCGAAAATCAAAATCGCATGAAAATTTAGAAAGTATTAGGGGAAAAAATACATGTAAACTTTATTAAAAACATCAATGGACTTCGAGAACCTTGAAAAAGATCTGAAAATGGGAATGATTGTGAAATTTCGACTGAATTTATCTCAATTCCTCTGGCAGATACCAAAAAGTGGTCAACTAACAAAATGTTTGTCATAACATCCTTAACATTTTCTTAGTTCACAACTTCTTGATACCTGCTACAGGAACCAAGGTAAATTTGCTCCAAAAACGGTTCCAAGAATAACGAGAAAGCACTTTAAATCTTCTTGAGGCTATCGAGATGCATTCTAATAGTGGCAACTTCATTTCTATTATAGTTATGCTTGTTTTTGGCCACCCGACGTGTCTTCTCCTTGTCGCAAAGGTAGTCCAGACGCGCTCCATTGAAATTCTCATCTTTCAGTTTTCCCGCCAGCACAGCGTTTCGGGGTCCATCGAGGAAGGTGTCGATGAAGAGGCGGACTGTTTCAGGCTGAAAAATTAGATTCACAGAAACAGTCTTGAAGTTCCGTTATCCTTCTCAAAGAAACTTACACTCCATTGCCGACAAGGGTAGGTGAGTGACACGTGTTCTCGACGGACTTTTCGAATATCCACTCGACGAGGATCGACCTGAAAAGTTGACTCTTCGAAAAGTGGGCGGAGTTAGCACTTACCACTGATATGAAAGGCGGGATTCGACCTTGTGGAGCAAGTGAAGGATCCTGAACTTCTTTTGGCTTGATTCCAACTTGAGCAAGAACTTGGACATCTTTCACATCCTCAACCATCTGAAAATAAGAAAGATTTTGCATTTTCACCTCGGAGAATCGCTAACCGCATTTTCGTATTCTACATCTTCATATTCTTGCTTGACCAGATCGAGAGAAGCTGGTGGTGGAGAGAAGTCTCTCTCAAGCCTTGGAGTTGGTGAGGACGAGGGGACCACCGTGGAGCCGTTCAGGATCGGAGGGGGTGGTGGAACAGACTGTACCAACAAGGACAACGATGAGCCAGTGTTTAGAGCATTTTCAGACTCGGCTCTTTGAGTTGAAGCGCCGGACATAAGCAGAGAGAGAGACTGAAAAGTATGCATTGGTCAGTAGGTGATATTCCTGTTAAGAGCTTACCACAGTCTGCTCGACTCCCGAAGTCTTTTGGATATCAGCTTCTGGAGCATCAGACATATCCATCGCAGTTTCTCGAGCATCGTCCGCTGACATATCATCCACCTCAGAATCGACGTCACTTTCTTCCGCATAACTGATTCCAGGGGCAGTCCGCCTAGCCGATTTCCGTGGTGGCCGTTCTGAAGCCGTCTTACAAGCCCGCGTTGGTCGTGCTCTCGGTGGATTGAAAAAGTCGTCGTCATCAGAATCCCAAGCTTCTTTCTTCTGTGTCTTTGTTCGTCCTCTTTTTGATTTCTTCTTGTTTTGAGCTCCGATTGTTTTTTCCTAAAAAAAGGGAGTCAAAAACTCTTTCAATCTTGATGAAAAACTCACATCTTCAACATCTACGACTCGATTTTTTGGGGACGCCTGAGATTCTGGTAACTTTAGCGGTTGAACTGGAGTTGGAGCACGGCTCTGAACTCGATCCAGATCATCCTGAACCACCGGCTCATAGTCCAGCACTGGCATCTCTTCCATCAAGTTTCGTCTCTGTCTCTCTCGTAGGTGTCGAATCTAAAACTCAAGTTTTCAATCTCCACCGAAACTCCGCCCCTTCAAAAGACCCTACCACTTCAGTATGATATCCCATCTCGAAAAACTCATCATTTTCCTTGATCGGCAAAGAGAGAATTGTGTCCCTGTCCTTCTCGCCAATCTGAGACACTTCCCCTTCCAAGAAAAGCTTGTAAGACTCTTTCTCAAAGTCCGCCATTTCGCTAGGCAAGCATTGAGTGTTGCGGAGATGGGCGTTCATGTAGTCGGCTCTTCGCTTCTTGAATCGCAATTCATAGAATCTGCGCATGACCTGAAACACAATTTTCCTATTAACTCCGCCCACTTTTGTTCCCTACAACCTACCGATTCCGTTGTTGTCTTGAATCGATTGGCAAGGTATCTCGCGCTTCCACGATCGATGATTCGATCGTCGCTAACTGGTATGCGAAGAGCGACTTCAAGTCCCACTGGTGGAGTTCGTTGCAGTTGCGCATGTTTTGTAGGGTCCAACATCTCCTGATCAAGTGCAGAATTTGGCGGCTGAAGATTATCGGAAGTCGGGCTTGAATGCTTCTGGAAAACTGTTACCTCTTCCGCTGGCTCCGACTCTTGAACTGTAGAAGTTGGAGCTTCATGAGCCAATAGGTCTCTCTGAAAGTTCGTACATAATGAAATTCAACTTTTCAAAAAACAAACCATTCTAACAGGGAAGAATGTCTGCCTCATTCTCCATGTGGACCTCATCGCCAAATAGGCTCTGATCTGAAAAAAAAACTCTTTTAGGCTTAACCTGCAAAAAAGTATGCCAGCACCTCTTCCGTTGTGCATGTCATATTCGGAAGCACCCGATATTCCTCATCAAATCGTTTGGCCTGAAAACGAGCGATTCTTTGGGAACTTTTTTCGGTTGAGAGAAACTTACGGCAATGTTATCATTTGTGCTGTCGAAACAACGATCTTGGGAGATCTGGGGCTTTTCCATCATCGGCTGGAGACGCGGCATGGATGAATCAATGGTACCTTCCAGGGATTTCTTTCGGGCCTGAAAGCATCATACGTCATTTACAAGTACAGTAACCAATCAACTTACATTTGGTGGTCTAGCATAATCATGATCCTCGAGAGCCCGTGATTCTGGCCCTGCTTCCGAGGAGGTAGGCGGTGAAGGATCCGACATATTGAATTTGCAAGTATTTCCTGAAAGACAAGTACAGTTCCGGCCAGAAAGAACAGAACGAAAGCGCGTGATTTGCAGTTTGAGCAGTCGAAAAAGTATTTTCCAATTACTCGATTTTCAAAAAACTTTATTTTTGTAGTTGACAACGTTTTTTCGAAAATTGATGTGAAGTGAGCTATATCGAGTTTGAAATCAATCGGTTGCATAGTTAGTTCTGATGTCGCGTGACTATACTCGACGTAACTCCTTTCACAGCGATTTTCAGAAAAAGTTGTCAACTAACAAAATGTAGATCTAGAATCGCTTTATAAATTCACCAAGTTTTATAGAAATCGAGTGATTGCAACATACTTTTTCAACTCCTCAAAGTTGACCATTTCGCACTGAAAATCATCAAAAAGCATAAAATTATGGCGTATGCTTTTTGGAGAGTGCGGTAGACTTTTCCCTGACCGAAAAAGTTCGAAGAGTTTGAAAACAAGTAGGACAAAACCAGATAAGAATCAAGGATACTCAGAAACACCCACTTTGCTAGCCAAGAAGAATGAATGATTGGTGGCGTGAAGAAAATGGGTGGGGCTTTAGGAATTTTATGACTGTAATACTCAACTTTGATGCTCCATTTTTGAACCTGTTAGAATGTTTTGACTCTGCTTATATTGAAAATTAGTCAACTACAAAAATGAAGTCCTAAAATTGATTAATACACTCACAGAAATTCAAAAAAATTGGATCATTGGAATTCACTTTTTTTCAAATATTTCAAAATCACTCGCTTTCCACTGAAAATCAACAAAGATGAGTTCCTTTTGACACGTACAGTGTAATGCTTTAGGTGAGATTTTGTTCCTAAATAATGGGGAAATTGGAGAAAAGGAGAGAAACATCCAATTTTCTGATTGCACCCTCCACCATTCTTGGAGAAGGACGACCCTGGCGGGGGTGAAAATTTCCGAGTGCAAAGAAAATCGCGTGCAGTTTCTTGGCGCGACAGTTACACATGCACAGAGGGTGGACAGATAGAGAAAGAGATGGGAAAATGATAGAAAGAGGCGGACAAAAAAAACCGACTGATTTATTAGAAGAAACAGCAACAAGCACCAAAAAAATTTCACATCCAGAACTTGTTTTCTCTTTTTCTCAAAAGTCATCAAACCTTCGAGATGAAATGAATCACAACAGAAAATATAAATTACTTTGTTCCAGTATGAAAATGTTTCTCTGGGAATATATTGTGAATTCTGAAAGATTATCTGGTTTTCAAAAACTTATAAGACTGGAAAGTTTCAGCCCAAAAAAATGCGAATTGGTTGAAATTCAGTGCAAAACGGTCAACTTTGAAGACTTATAGATCAGTTCTCCACGGACCGATTTCTCCGAAAATTTTTGGATGTGCAAGAACTCTAGATCTTCATTTTTGAAGTTGATGTCTACTTTTGCAAATCCCAATCTCGTCAGTTATGACCTCAAAAATTTCGGTACATTTCAGTGCGAATTTCGACCTTCTTCGGAACCATGTCCTTTACTGCGACATAACTGACTTCATTGTAATTTTTGTAAAAACTTGTCAACTACAAAAATGAAGATCTAGTTGCATGATATGTATACCCACCAAGTTTTAAAGAAATTAAGTGTTTGGAACATGCTTTTTCAACTGCTCAAAGTTGGCCGTTTGGCACTGAGAATCAACAAATTCGCATTCTTTTTGGCCAGTACTGTGAGTTACACAATGTTTTGACAAGTTTGAGCAAAGTTACGGACACTGTAACCTCACATTAGGACTCCAGTTAGCTCAGCAAGAATGCGATACCTTCAAAAAATCATCTTCAAATTTGCAATCAAACCTTTGGTTTCTTTTTCAAAACTCTCAACACGTGTATCTGTTTACTTTTCTCCTTTTTTCTCTCTAGCAATGTTGCCTGGCCACCATTCATCATTCCCCGTCTTTTGAGGTCACCCCAGGGTGGAAACGGAGACGGGGACTATTTCATCTGCCCGCATGATATGTTTCATGTTGCAATATGAAATATGAATGAAAAGTCATCATTTTTTATTTCAAAAACTTTGACGAAAAAAAAAAAAAAGAAAGAGAAGAAATTAGGTAATGGTCCGTTTTCCATCTTGTTCAGCTGGTTCATTTTGAAGATTCTGACGCAGAATCTGAAGACGTCAACTTCAGAGTCCCGTACCTCGGCCGATCTCCATTTCCAAATTCATCAGTTTGCACGCCAACATCTACAGTATCTCGAGTTTCAGTCTCTAGGGGATGGCATCCAGGACTATTGCAGATGTTTTCATTGGAGGGTCTGAAAAAGAAAACACAACTTTTCAACTTCAAAAAAAAGCTTACCGGGTAAATTTCGGTTTTGAAGTTGTAGTGTTAGTAGCATTCATCTTCTTATAATGATTACTGTGCTCCTGGTAAGTGACACTGAAAATTTCCAGGATTACTGTAACTTTTCAGTTCCAAAACTTACTATCCAACAAAAACCAACAGAGCAACAATAATGACCCATAAAATTAGACAAGATAGTCTATCTGGCATTTTGAAGACTTTCGATTCACTTTTCCCACAGTTCTTTGGACTAGCCTCAGGTTCCGAAACGACACCCCAATCGGGTACCATGTTGGATTAGAATGAGATGTTTGACCTCGAAAAATGGCAAAGAGGTAAACTTTGAAATCGAAAAAAATATGATTTCAAGGTTTGTTTCAGTCCAATTTTTATACAAGAAGCTGTGCAAAATTGTCCTGTGATACTGAACAATGGGAACTGTTTTTGATGATTCAAAACGGTCTCATGGGGAGAACCTATTGTGATTTTGGCGAAAGAATTTGTTCATTTGTTTACTTGTATTTTGGACTCGTGATTCTGATTCTGATTCTTGGATTCTGGCGATTTCGGAATCTCAGGATCTCAGAAACTTTCAAAATACTCATTCTTGGCGGAATGCAAGAAGGGAAGGCCTTCTCCCATGTGACTAGTTAGTTTTCGACTGCAGTGGTCCAGCAGGAGGAGGTGGAAGAAGACAGAGAGAGCCCTATGTGTGTATCGATGTAGTCATAGGGCTGCGTTTTCACACACACACACACACACACACACACACACACACACACACACACACACACACACAGGACAGTGGGGTCCCGTGGCCGAAGACAAACTGCAAAGCAACTACAAGAGGGGCAGTATCCTCGGACCTAAGGACGTACGGTGTCATTGGACCGAGGTCCCTAGGAACTTCATTTCAAATCATTTCATTTCATTTCATTTCAAAGTCAGAATGTGTATTGTTTGTATTGTTGGGTAAGGTGAAGAGAGCCGTCGACCAAGAAAAAGAAGACGATTTATTAAATCTTTCATCAATGTTCTGCCAAATACATAGGCTATCTGAATAGGATGACTGACATGAGGGGGGATGAAGCGAATGTGGGATTACAAACAGAGTACGACTACTTAGATTTGGCTTTCTTAGCAGCAGGACCAGAGGACGAACAAGGCTGCTTTCTCTTCTCTGAGCGTGCTCCTCTTTTTGGGGCCGCTATGCGAGCTGCGGCAGTTGTTGGTACGGTAACTGGAAATGAACGTTTTACAGAGTCTGTATTCCCGCAGGTGACTTGTTGAAAAAATCGCTGTCAAGTTGGCTATGCTGTTTGAAAAACTCAATTCATAGGAAGTTTTCAAAAATGTCGTGAACTTCAAAAAAGAAGATCAAGGATTGCTTAATCCATTCACCGATTTTCAGGAAAATCGGATTGTGGGGGACCACTATTTCAAGTTTTCGAAGTTGCCTTCGACTCACCTCGAACTACTGCAGGAGCCACCAACGCTGATCGAAGTTGTCGGGTCCTGGTCCCTCTATGAGGAGGAGCAGAGGTACCCTTCCGACTCCCTTTGCCTTTTCGGACTGAAAATGGAGCATGCTCATGTAGTCAGAATTTCCACAGGCACTCTCTGCTTTAGTATCACTGGTTGGAAGAGTACCAACAGTGCTGGCCAAAAATGGAATTTTGATGATTTTCAGTGCATATTGGCCAACTTTGAGAAGTTTAAAAAGTATGTTTCAATCACTCGACTTTTATAAAACTTCGTGAATGTATTAAACAACTTTAGATCTTCCTTTTTGTAGTTGACAACTTTTTCTGAAAATTGATGTGAAGTGAGTTATGTCGCGTTTAAGGTCGTTGGTCCGAAAATGTTGGAAGGTTGCATTTTTTTGATGTCGCGGGACTACCAGCGACGTAAGTCACTTCATAGCGATTTTCGTAAAAAGTTGTCAAGTACAAAAATGTAGAGCTAAAGTTGTTTGATGCATCTACAAATTTTCAGAGCATTCGGGTAATTGGAACATACATTTTCAACTGCTCAAAGTTGGCCATTTGTACTGAAAATCACCAAAAATCATATACTTTTGGCGCTGTAGGTCCTGATTTTCAATGACAACCCACTTTCGAAAGACGTAACTATCTACTTCTCACCTTTAGTTTGGCATGTGATGGCGGCCGAACGAACTTTGCGGGCGCTTGCAGAGTTATTTTTCTGTGGACGTCCCCTCTTCCTTCGAGCAGTGGCGGCTGGTGCTGTGGCGGCGGCTCTGGGTCTAGCAGTTCTTCCTGTTCCTGCTGAAAATTCAACGCTTGAAATCAAAAGTAGACAGTTCAAGTATTAAAGACACCTCTCATTTTCGCCCTAACCTAAATTACAAGAATAACTCACCTCTAACAGTAGTCACTGCAGCAGGTTCCCGATCTTGGCGCAGTTGGCGAGTGCTGGTCGCGGTTGGCAGCCGCCGGTTTCCACGAGGCTTCGGCGGTGCTGATGGGCCTGATGATCGAGAAGTTCTGCGACGACGATCTGGTGGGGGTGACGACGGCGCAGAAGTTGTTCGCCGTCGGTTTGGTGTTCGAGCAGTGGTGGGAGGTACTCTTGACCGATTGTTGACGGTAGAAGCACTTCCACGACGCGAATTTTGAGCAACGGGGGATACTGCTCCTGGTGCTGCAATGCTTCTTGTGTGACGTGGAGGAGGTCTAGATTCCTGCCCTCGAGTTTGGCGACTGCTGGTTCCCGTGGGTAGGCGCCTGTTTGGAGCAGGAGACGGGGATAGCAAGGCTGAGGGTCCAGGCGTTGCAGTAGAAGACCTCCCACGACGAGCTGATGCTTCAGTGCTTCCTCCTGCTTGCGATGGTCGAGACGTTGATGGTCTTGAAATTGAAGCAGAAGATCTTCTCCGGCCAGTACTCAATGATCTTCCTCGGCTGTTTGGGGTTTCTTGTGGGGTGACTGGAACGGCAGCCTGTGCTTGAACCAGTGTGGCATCAATCATTCGAGCTGAGGCGGCTGGATCCAATGCAGCTCCGGGAACCTCTTCAACTGGTTCTGGAGCAGGAGGGACGTCTTCAGGTGCATCCAAAGCTTCTCGAACTGATTCATCGCGGACTTCTGGAGCAGGAACCGCTTCTGGTACTGGAACTTCTGCAGCTTCTTGAGCCGTGTGATCTTCTCTTGGTGCTCCTGGAGCCATTGGTTCCAGATTCTGAACAACTTCTGGAACTGCAGCAAATGTCGGAGCATCTGGAATCGCTGGAGCATTCTGCACATCCATGACGTCGTCTTCTTCTGGGACTCCTTGAACTGCTTGAACTGGCTCATCTGCATCATCCAGAACTATTACGTCATCTTCAACTGGCTCTTCAGGGGCTCTTGGTGTTTCTGGATCTCGCGCTTCTGGTCCATTCAGAGCTGGGACATCTTCCGGAGCCGTGTCTTCAACCGCTCCCGAAGCCACTGCGGCATTCTCCACTAAAATCACGTCTGGCTCTTCTGGGGCTCTTCGAGCAGCTGGAGCTTCTTCCTCGTCATCAATAACAACATTGAATCCTGTCTCTTGCTCCTCCAACCACATGAGGTCACTCAACACCTAAAAGTGTTCTGATTTCATATCAAATTTTCCGACATCTCATACTCACCTCAACCTGTGGAAGCTTTTCCCTCTCACACCATGTCCTCAAAAGCTCATCTCTAATTCTGGGGTTCTGCTCGAAGAGTCCTTGAACTTGACGCATTTCCCGGGGAAGCCGGTCCAATCGCTGCTGCTTGAAATCTTTCCAGTGAGTCCTTCTGCTTGCCCGGAAAAATTTCGTGACCTGAAGAGGAAAAAAACGTTCCTTGTAAATTGAAACAGTCTCAAGACCCACCGTATCCAAGGTCACATCATCACTGAAGTCGTCCTTCTGCTCCTCCCATTTCTGCTCATCCCAGTACTGGAATCGTCCGAATAATCCTCGCAGTAGGGTCAATGTTGCTCCCGGAAAGAGGAAGTTCTAAAACAAAGATTTAAAATCTGTTTGGTCGAATGTTCACTTACCGCCTGAGCAATGGGAGTATTTGCAGGTGCAGGACGAGCTTGAGCATTGTTGTTCATTTCTGAAAATCCGCGGTGGTCCGAATGTTGCGGGGTTCTGGAAGAATCGGGAAATTGCGGTCCGTTGCGGCGAGATGGTTCATGAAGTCTTTGACGATGGGATCTTCCATTTCGATGCCGCTCTTCCATTCCACTTGAAGGTGAGCGTCGCCGGCAAGTAACGGTCCCCCTCTTCCTATTAGCTCGCTCCCGATCCCTCTGCATCTTAAGAACACGCATTTCCTCCCGCAAAGCAGCTTTTTCGGCTTCCTTCGCTCGACTTCTTGCCGCATTTTCCGCTTCCTTCTCAGCCAGATCTCGCTCTATCTCTTCCAGACGGAAAGTGTAGTGCTCGTGGATCTAAAATATCAAAATTTCACTACATCAGACTAGACTCTAAGAAAAACTCACATCCTCATTGGATATCCGATGTTTCGTTCCGAAATCACTGTACCCGGCTTCCATCCGAGGATTGTGGTCAAAGTATTGATGCAGCACACTCATCTGGGTGGGCAGATCGAACTTGTCGCCTTTCTTGAACGTCCGATAGACCTCTCTTCTCTTCCTTCTGAACACTTCTTTCACCTGAAATCCAAATGCTCAAAATCCTGATATAATGTTCGTTATAGCTTACCAAATCTGGTTCCACTCGATCTTGAAAGTAGAGTTTCAGCATGAATTCGTCGTGCTCATCCGGGTAGTAGAACTGTTGTTTTTTGAAGAGGTCGTCCATCACTCCCATCAAACGCCAATCCTTTTTGAGCTCGGTTAGAGTGGCAATTTTTCTTGGTGGCGCCTGGAAAGTTTTCATACGGTTTTTGGAACACTCAGATTCTTGGAATCTCCGGGTGTCTTCGAATCAGTTTCAAAACCTTACCACTGGTAGAGCTGAAGATCCATGTCTCTCCTTAGCATCCGGAAAAACCCTCTGGCAAGATGACGTGCCTTCCTGATGATCTCGAGGAGCATCGTTCGTTGTTGGTGGATCCGCGGAAGTCGAAACGTTAGACTCGAGGTTGGAGGACATGGTGAAGAACGATGTTTAGCTGAAATGAACTAAAAATGGAAATTGGGGCCAGAAAGAACTTTAGAAGATGAAACAAGAAGAGAGATAGAAATCGAGACATTTTTTTTTGGAAAAATGGACACACAGACATATACATATGTAGACAGGCAAACAGGCGTCTGAAAATGACGAAAAATCCAAGAAACATAGAACAGTCGTCTGTTTTCTATCAATCGATGTGTGTTACTTATTCACTGAAAATCATCAATCGAAAACCAGAGAACACAATAGCATTGCGAGAAGAAGAGGGAGACAACAAATGAGAAGACAAGAAAAAAGAACGTCTAGTAAGTTAAGGAGGAGGCAAGTGCTGTGGTTGCGTAGAATGCAAGAGACACTGTAGAGGTGAGAGATGACAGACAACGATGCATACTAGAAGAAGAAAAAACGGACAGATGGTGGGGGGTCATAGGCTCCATGACAGTCTATGTGTCCTCTCAAAGTACATCAGAAATGAAGAAAAACAAACAAAAAAAAGGCACTCCTTTTTCGCCGTTTGAACATCTAACGCGTTGGGAACTCGAGGTACGGTAACACTCGTTTCGTATGTGTCACGTTTCTTGCTTAGCTAGTGATGATTGCGGGGGAGAGAGAAGAAGGACGAAGGGTGGAACGGATAATAGAAAGTTTATTGCGTTGTTTGAAAAGTTTGTGCATGAAAATGGAGAGATGAGGAGATGTTTTAAAATTTTGGAAAAAAAAAATTTTTTCTGAAAATTCTATACTTCTGAAAAGTTTATCGCCGTACTTCAGAATTTCAGAATCTTAGAATCTTAGAATCTTAGAATCTTAGAATCTTAGAATCTTAGAATTTCAGAATCTTAGAACTTTTGAATCTCAGAATCAAGAAATTTCGGCTCGTTGTGGTCCATAAAAAACTCAATGTACAAAATCTTCACTTTTCATTTTCGGAATTCTCAAATTATGACAATAGTACAAAAACGTATGACAATCCTGGAAATATAGGGTACAGAAGCAATAATTCTAGGTTATTTAGATCTTCTTGTCCTCGAAGAGTTTGTCACTTCTTTTTGAGACCTTTCTCGTGTCAATCCACGACGACGAGAATCTGTAGATTTTCTGTTCCTGAGTCGGGAAGAGAGAGCGGGGGTAGCTAAAAATTTTCAAATTGATTTTTGAAACAACCCCATAGTCTTCATACCTTTGACTTTCCACTCGACTTTACGGCAAGTTCTCAATGGGATCCTAACTTTTTCTGGACGTTGATTCAGGTTCATAGAGATTCTGGGACGGCTGAGACTCTGAGACTTCAAATTTCTTCCTGGAGAACCTCGACTTGACATGGAGCTGCTGGTGAAGCTTGGCGAGCGATGCGCTCGACTGGAAGACGTCTCAGTAGTAGTATCAGAAGAGGTACTCAAACGGAAACTTGAGAGGGGGTATGGCTCATTGTCTGGAAAACAGGTTAGGGGTGAAGTGAACCGAAAGAAAGTTTACCACTGTCCGAGAGATCAGACACTGGTGGCATTAGTGACTCGGCCAACAACGCGGAGAGATATGTCTAGTGGTCTGGTGTTCTGTTCACTTAGAGTACGAGCACAAATCTGCTCATCGACTTCTGGAGAAATTTCGCATGGTCCAGTAATAGGCAGTGATGCGGGAACGTTCTGCTCGTTTTGTAATGTAAATGTTATCTTGTGTGCTGTTACAGATAACAAAAAGTGGTCAGCCAGATGTTCATGACACATTGAGCAACATTTTGTTTTGTTGACAACTTTTTGATATATGTTACAGCAACCCAGATAACTTTGTTCAAAGTGATGGTAAGGTAAAAAAGTCAACTCACCATCCTCCAAGTCATCTGGAGTGCGAAAATCGGGCAATGGTGACGGATCTCTTTCTCTGTCAGGAGTCTCTATTATCTTCACGTCTTCTTCGTCATCCGACTCCAAAGTAATGACCTCCTCTTCTGCGACTTCTGATTTCTTAGTTCCTTGATTTGAAGCTTTTTCCATACTTTTTCGATTACGATAGGCCCAATAGTCGCGGATCTGGAAGATGTGAACTTTTTTTGCGAAGCTCAAAAATTTTTGAAATTTATGTGTCTAATTTTTGAAAATGACAACCACTAGAATCCCTCCTTAACAAATCCCAACTCACATCATCCTCCTCAATCCGCTGATTCTTGAACCATGTGGCGAAGTGAATCCTCTCTATGCGATTTTCCTTCTCATAACCCATATGAAGATATCTCAATTGCTCCGGTAGATTTTTCACGTCTTTGTTGCTCTCCAATACATAGTACCGTAGCTCTTTCATGTACTCCTTGACCTGAAGTTAAGACACTATAAATCCCGTGACGTCACTTTGATCCTTACTATCCCGATTTCCGTAACAGACATCAAAAAATTGTCAACTAACGAAATAATTCTTTCAATGTCCTGAACATTTCGCTAGTTGCCACTTGTTTAATATCTCTCACAGAAACCGAGATAAATTTGGTTGAATAACATACCACTTCATATGAAACAGTTCTTCCTACCAACTTCTCAATAATTGGTTTTCTGGGTAGAGACGCAAATTGGAAGCGAGTTGTAAATAAAGTTTTTATGGCGTCACAAAGATTTTCGTGGGTTTTGAGTTCTTCCACACATTGAATCAGGTTTGGATTTTGATCTTCCTCCTGAAACGGATAATAAGCTTTTTAAAAGGAACTGTCTTTTTTTGAGCTGTCAATTCTACCCACCTGATGATGCATTCAGATGTACAAATCTTCAAACATCAAATTTCTGACCTACTTCTCCTCAAAGAAAATTCCGGGCAGTTTCTATGCTAAAAATACCACTAAAACACAAAAAATAATAAATTTTTCCAATTCTCTAGAAGTCCAAATGTCCACACTCACCTGCTCCAGGTCAACCACCTGATTATTCTCCAGAATTTCCACGCAATCCTCATCGTCACTAGTTTCCGTATTGGTAGTGGAGTCCATCTGAATATTCTCGCTATTACAAAGTGAAAACTGTTATATGGCCGCAACGCAACCGCGACGCTCCAAAAAATGACAAAACTAGAAAAAAATGCAATGGAGTTTGTAGTTGACAAAACAACCCGATATGCATATTGCCGAGGGAAGAGTAAATGAGCAGAAACGAACCCGTAAATGTTGCCCAGTAATTATTTTCCGCCGAGAAGGAGAATGGAGAGAAACAGCATCTACAAGAGAGGACAGTATTACCCGGACAGGTGAGAACAATGGTTCAGTACGGGGGTCTATTCGATGTGGATTATGCAGATGGATAATTTGTGGGCAAAGTGGATTGAGGGGAATGTGTACACCTGCTCCGAGAAGATATGCTGAAGACGGCAAGAATCGGGGAAAAAAAGGGAAGAAGACTAATTAGAGGGGTGGATTGTGTTTGAGATTATACCCATGAGATATTCGAGATATTCATCTTTACTACCGCTATCTTGAACTTTTGAACTTGGCTTGGTTTGTGATCAGTCCCATCCGATCGAGAGTCCTGTGTCTCATTATTCCCGATTCTGTGTCTTATGACCAATATTCATGTGATATACACGTTTCATAAGAAAGGTCCCGCGGAAAACAAGAATAATGAGTCTCGTTGCTCATGGAGATTCGGAACAACATTCGGAAAGACACGATTCATAGTTCGGGGCTGAGAGAGGATCAAAGTACGAAAAAAAAGTAGGAAGCACTCTGAAGTTCAGAATGATGATAGCCTATCATTGATAGGAGTTTTTTTATCTGTAAGTGTAATTCCTTACTTTTCCATTGACCAATCCAATTATCATTCAAGAATGTTTTTAACACACATTTTTATTAGCATTGTGCTCAGCACAGCCTATTCGAGAAAGAAACATGTGAACAAGAATACAAATACATACATACAGACATGAGAGAAGATAATGTAAGGAATTCGCAAATTGAAAAGAATATCGGAATATCTCATATGTACCCGACGAGCCAGGATAATCATTGCTTTTGAAACGTGATCACACATCGAAATTGATCTACTTTAATCACATTTGTCAAAGAAACAAGTGAGTTTGGTGATGCCCTTGCTGAAATAACAGTTCAATGAGGTCGTTGCTGGAATAGCACGACAAGCCGCGCGTGTTCTAATTCTTACACATTGTTCCATTTATAGGTGCCATCTTGGTCACATGTGAGAGTAGCTGACACTGCAGATAAAGTTGTCGAATCCGTTATGGACTCTGTACTTGATGCAGTATTGCCCTGAAAAGCATTGATCATCACGGCTGAATCTAAGGATAAGCCTCTCAAAAGTACTCACATACATAAACGCCGTACTACACAGTCGATCATCGGTTCGCTGGCATACAACATAAGTCACTATACAACCGTCAACTGGAGGCTCCTGTCTGAAGTTTGATTATCAATTTTTGACCCGGAAAATAAGATCATACACAAATTCGAAACCATTGTTTTCTGCAAGAGTTGTCGGTGCGATGTCATTGATGTCACAGTCACCGCACACTATAATCAAAAATTGAATACGAAGTTTATATCGACCAACTCACTGCTAACAGCGACAGCAGTGGTTTCTTCTTCTGCGACAGTTGTCATCTCTTCGGTTGCAGTAATACCCTCTTCTGTCGCAGTGGTGACTTCTGCGGTTACAGTGGACACTTCTTCATCGTCCTCGGTGGTGGGTTCATCAGACGGTAGGTTTGCTCCAGTGGAAGATATCCATACCTCTTCCGGGGGTATGGTTCGGAGACATGCTTTGGATAATGGCATTATAGAAATCAATAAAAGTAAGGATCCACAAATCATGGCTTCGTTCAAATTCTGTCACCTGGAAATTGGTTTTCATTTTAAAGAATCCTATGTACTTGCTGATGATATCCAGATATCTAGACTTGATTTCAGAAATCAGCTGAAGCGGTTTCAGTTTTTTTTTTTTGCTGAATCAAAATGCGGAAAAAATGCAGCCGTTTTATTTCCAGTAGAAAAAATTAGCAAACTAACCTCTTTGGAGAAGGAAAAATTGATAAGAATCCTCGAAGCAGATCTTCTTTATATACTCGAAATGGGCGGTATCAGTTGAGAGGTATAATCACACCTTCCATTGGCCAAAGTTGGGTCTCGGAACAAGTTTGTGTGGATATGTGTCCGTTCGGAAAAAAACCGGCAAATAACCTGGTGAAATACGCATACCATTCCCAGGATCTTAGAAGCTTTGCCGAAGTCTCGAAGCATGAGGTTTGCGGAATGGGGACGTTCTGTAAAAAGTCAAGGATTACTAAGCAAAAAAACCACGACAACTAAACATATACAGTAGCGAGAAATGGTGAGTGTCCCTTTGTTCAGCGATTCATAACTTTGCTCAAACTTGTCCAAACCTCAAAAACTTCTTGTAAAATATAGAGAAAGTCTTCAGTAACACACATATGAGCTTTTTGAAACTTGAACATTCTCAGAATTGTCAGAATGCTTACAGAAGTAGACGTCGCCAGGAAATCTGGAAAAAAACTTTTTCGTAGATTATTCTCTTCAGCTGATTTTTTGATGGGATGTGTCTAGCTGCCTCAATAGACGCCATAGAAATTTTGCTGCGTTTTGGAATAGGTTCTCTTGAGTGATGATGCCTCGAGCCTAAAAGGAATGGTTTGGCTCGTTGGCTATAACTGGACCGAAAATGGTTCAAATGAGTTGGTCAGCAATTTTGTAAAAATCTTCTGTAAGCGTTTTGACAATTCTGAAAATGTTCAAATTTCAAAAAAACATGTTTGTGTGTTACTGAAGACTTTCTCTATATTCAACAAAAAAGTTTTTGAGTTTTGGACAAGCTTGAGCAAAGTTATGAATCGCTGAACAAAGTGACACTCCCCATTTTTTCTTTTCCGTTTCAGCAGTTGAACAACGAGGTGAAATTTTTTATTTATTCTTATTTCGAACAAATAATAATGAACTAACATTGCTGTTGCGGTTCATGGTTCACAGTTCATAGCATCCATCGCAGCTTCTCTTTCTTTGCGACGACGATTGACTTCTTTGATCGGATCCGCTACTTCCCATGATGAGACAAAGCTGAAAGTAGCGTTTAGTATGAGTTGTTTGATCTCCACAATCCATCAGATCGATGTCTCTAACTAATAAATTTTGTGGCAGGGAGACGTGTGAATAATCTTATCTACAAACGAGTCCATCGGTGACTTCTGTTCGAAAAACCGTGCAATGTATGTCGGTCACCCGACAATATTTTTTCTGTACTTTTCTCTGCTGAACGACATCCTGGATCGCTACGGTTTCACACGCAAACAATAAATCAAATGCGCTTTGTTGGGAACACGGATTCGTGCAAAGTCGAAGATAAGAGATAAGATAGTCACGGCTAATTGGGCAAGAATCAGTTGCAAAGAAACGATGAAATGATAAGAAACTATAAAATCAAAGAGATCAGTGCGAAACTACATAGGTTTGAGATCCAATGCAACTACCCTATCATCTTTTCCAGGGATTGGGGAAAACTCAATGTTAGAATTTCACCCCTATTGTACCTGTGATTGCTGAAACAACAGTAAACTGATAAAATTTTGATCTAATGTTGCGTAATGAATCGAATTCGGAGATACTATCTCTTTTTTCGATCTCTTCTTTTCCTGGCGATGTCGGATTCTAATCCAATTTTCGGCAAAGAAACTCCAAAAAAGGAAAAAATACTCCGCGAAAATTCGGAGACTCAATCAATCCGGCTGAAACTTCGGGGAACACTGGAGAAAACTATAAGGAACATATTGCCAAAAACTTGGGGTCAAAAAATCGACTTTGAAAATTTGGCTGAATTTCCAGAAGATTTTCCCAGCCGAACCCCAATTAACTTTCGACCAAAAGCATACTTCTAAGAACTCATAAGGATGTTCAAGATGGGAACTAAACCGTTTTCGCGCCATGAAATTGCATCATACTGTTTATTCATTCACCTGACAACAATTTATTTTTTCAAAAAATGGAAAGCAACTCTTAGGGAATCCTACTTTTCGCGGATCAACAGAACATGTGATGACTCTTTTATAAGTTTCGAAATTTTTTTGAAATTAGCTACGGTCATTTCGGAGTATTCGACTGTCCCTTCGCTACATAGGCTTCAAAAACTACCGATCTATTTTGGAAAAGCTTTTGGATTGTTTGTGATCATATTTTCTCGTTTAAGCCCTAGTCTATACAATACGAAAACGTACTGTGTCTCCAACAATCCAGAACACGACGTAACTGTTTTTTGCTTTGAAACCTGGCATTTACAGATTTCAGACATTTTTGAAAAGTGGTACGTTTACTGTAGTCACACAGGAGATGATTTTAGATTTCTTGGCTTTCGTATTTTGATGGTTTTGTAGCCTCCGACTACGAATCGGGACTCTCCGAATGTTGTTCTGAATCTCCATAAGCAACAAGACTCATTATTCTTGTTTTCCGCGGGACCTTTTTTATGAAACGTGTAATGATGGTCACAAGACACAGAATCGGGAATAATGAGACAAGAGCCTCTCGATCGGATGGCGCCAATCAAAAACCCAAGCCAAGTTCAAGAGTTCAGAATTACGGTATTAGAAACGAATGTGATGGAATTATTCATTTGTATATTCTGAACAGAGTGGCTGGCGCCCCTGGCGAGTTCTTTCGGATTGAAAGACTGCGCTGCACACAATCAGATTCGATAATTGTTCCAGAACGATAATCTCGGCTAGTTTGAAAATCACGTTTATTGAAAAAAAATGATTTGAAAACCGCGTCCATTTTTAGATGATAAAGCGATGCAACGACCGAATCAAGTCACGGATGGATAAATCTTCAGCTGATTATATATGATGAAGATATTCAAATAACTTATAGACGTGTGACTGAAGAGTTCAACTATGGGCTCTACTCGGAAAGAATGGTCCCAACCGCAGAGAATAGGCGCAGATCTCGCATTGTCATGGGGTTATTCAGGAAACCGGCAATAAACTACGAAAAATGAAAAAAAAAATCAAATTCCGCAAATACTCGGAAACTGAACCAATCCAGCTGAAAGTGTGTGGAAAACTATAGAAAACTATAGGAAACATATTGCCAAAATTTGGGCTCAAGGTATCGACTTTGAAAATTTCCCTTCTGCTCCAGCCAAGTTTTCGAAGTCGATATTTTGACCCCAAAAGGTTATATGTTCTTTATAGTTTTCTCCAATTTTTCCCAAGTTCCAGCCGGATTGGTCTCCGAGTTTTCGCGGACTATTTTTCTTTTTTTGAAGTTTTTTGCAGGTTACCTGAATTTACTTTCGTTTTAGCTTCCGAGTTTCTTTGACTCAAAAATAATACAATGGAAAGGAAGCACCACGCCAAATCGCCGCCGCAAGAACTAGAAACAATCATGAAATCATGTGATTGAAACACATAATTTCGATTGAATTCATAGTTTTGATCATTCCATCTATTGCGTAGCTCCTCTTACGCATTACTCGACTTTCAATCTGAAAATTTGGCTTTCGTGATCTCACTTGCTTTTCCTTGAAGATGTTCCCTCTTTTGTTTTGGTTCTCATAATCCCTGTTCTCTTTTCTCGGAAACTCAGAGGGCAAAATGTCTCAAAAAAAAACATAGCCACTCCGCCCAAAGTAGGCGTGGCACAATGCTCAAGCCCCGCCCCTCCGCGGAGAAGCTCCCAAGTTCTCTCCCATTCTTCACAAATATCTCATTTTGTGTTCTTCGTCGGTGACTTTTCTGCTCCGAAAAAATGCTCTCGATCACGAAAGTGTTCTTGGCCGCTCTTGTCTGCCACCTGGTAAAAGTTACATTGTACTTTGCACTTATTTTCACTCAATATTCAGATGTTGGCCAACGCTCAACTCTGGGCTGACTTCGAGACTGTTCCAGTCCCAGACCCAAGCGAAATGTATGAAACTCTTAGTAACTACGCCAGCTCCAGCCAGGTTAGCAAAAACATGAAAATGTTTTAAACACAATCTACTTATACTATTGTTTCAATATCTCCCTAAAAAAGAAGCTTATTCAGAATGTTTTCAGAGAATGTTCCAGTTCGACGGTGCCAACATGACGTTGGACTTCTCGACTCCCGATTGGATGGATGATTGTTATCGGGAGTATTACACCAACGCCAAAAACAAATACGTCGTTTTCTGGATTATTGGAGATACGGTACGTGTTTGAACCGTATAGACTAGGCTTCAGTAAACGAGAAGAGTTGATCCCAGACAATCCAAAGCTTTTCTAAAATACATCGGTAGTGTTTGAAAGCTATGTAGCGAAAGAACCATCGAATACTCTGAAATGAACGTAGCTAATTTCTGAACGATTTTTGAAATTTGTGACACTTTGTATGTTAGGCGGATTTCGCATAAGAATATCTCCGAAACCGCCGAACCACCGCACCCTCCGCTCGAAGTTCGCCTGTCATGCGAAACTTGAGCAACTTATCAGCTTTTGAACGAAGATCAGGCCAACTTTGGGCGAAGAGCGTGCTCGAAATCTCAAGCAAATCCGCCTTTTTTTCGACCATGGGTTGCCGGCTGCTTTCGAGATAGTATTAAGAATTCGAATTTTAATTTTCGAAAAGATTTTCGGTTCCTATTTTGAACGTTCTTATGAGTTCGCAGGCGCATAATTTTGGTCTATTGTTGAATAGGGTTCGGCTGGAAATTTGGATTCATTCGGCGACAAATCAGTCGTTCACTGTTTGCCAGCTTTAAGCTACATTGGAGAGCTTTTTGGTGTGAAACTGGAAGACTCAGGAAACTATAGCGTCGGCATGTTGATAATACTCTGTGTAGTTCCGATAGTTCTAGTACTCTGCCGATATATGTATGAGAACATATTCAGGTGTACTGCGAGGCGGTCAGCAAACTCCTCAGGAAAGAAAAATTGAAATTCCCTCTGAAGAGCCTGATGCGCGTTGAGAGAATTGGTGACAGATGCGACTAGGGCCTGTCTTCACAACATCCACACCACTCTCTGGCCTCGTGCTCTCTCGATCTTCTGAAAACTTTTCTTCTTCTTTTTCTTGTCTGATATGTGTTCTTTTGTTTGTACGCTTATTCGCCTGTTGCTTTCTGGAATAAGTTGTACTGAACACAATGTTAAAACAATAAACTAACATTCGTTTTTTTATTATAAATACATGGTCATACAATAGAGAAGGTATATCAAAATATCTCATATGAACCGGCACAAGCCATGGGATTGTATTGCTTTTGAAACGTGATGACACATCGGAGGGGTTGACATAGAAATTGATCCACTTCACATACAGTCGTCAAAGAAACAAGTGAGTTTAGTTATGCCCTTGCTGGAATAACAATGTTTAGTGAGGTCCTCGCTGGAGCAACACGACAAATCACGTGTGTTCTAAATCTTACACATTGTTCCATTTATAGGTCCCATCTTGGTCACATGTGAGAGTAGCTGACACTGAAGCCAGATTCGTGTCATCCGTTATTGACTCTGTACTTGTTGCAGTATCGGCCTGAAAAGCATTGATCGTCATAGCTGTATCTAAGATTGAGCCTTTCAAAAGTACTCACATACATAAACGCCGTATTGCACGGTTTATCATCGGATACCTGACATGCAACGTAAGTTACTATACAACCGTCCACTGGAGGATCCTGTCTAAAATTTAAATATCAACCTTTCGACCCCGGAAAATGAGATCATACATAAAACCGAACTCAGCGTTATCTTGAAGTGTTGTCGGTGCGATATCATTGATGTCACAGTCTCCGCACACTGTAAAAAAATCTTGGATAAAAAAGAGCATTGGCTGGCACACTCACTATTAACCGCTTCAGCCGTGGTTTCCTCTTCTGCGGCCGTAGTCATCTCTTCGGTTACAGTGGACACGTCTTCATCGTCCTCGGTGGTCGGCTCATCAGACGGTAGGTTGGCTCCAGTGGAAGATATCCATACCTCTTCCGGGGGTATAGTACGCAAACATGCGTTGGATAATGGCATTATAGAAATTAAGAGAAGTATGGAACCAAAAATCATGGCTCCGTTCGATTTCCTTCACCTGTAAAAAGTGTTTTATGTTGAAGGATACTACTTGCTGATGGTACTTAATTTTCTGGCTGTTGTACAACACAACTCTGCATCTTAATTTTTGAAGTTAACAACTTTTCTGAAAAATCACGATCAAGTCAGTCATGTCGCCTTCTTTTGAACGCAGCGTAACTGACCCTACGGCGATTTTCAGAGAAAGTTGTCAACTACGAAACTGAGGTTCTAGAACTGCAAAATGCACCAACGAAATTTCGGAAAATTCGAATCGTTGGGAATCCTTTTTCGAGTCCTCTTCACACCTATATCTTATTGCATATGAAAATGCAGGATTCTGAGAGCTCTACTCGTTTTTTTCAGCTAAAAGAGCACTAAACTTACCTCTTTTTGGTGAAGAAAATATTGATAAGAATCCGAGAAGCAAAATTTCTTTAAATAATCAAAATGGGCGGTTCCGAGAGCAAAATCGAAAAGAATCAACCACGCCTTCCGTCAAAGGCGGGGGAAGTTGGCTATGAGAAAACGAAAACGCAGGTTTCGATAGTGTTCTGCAATCTGACGTGGCTGTGTTTTCAGAAAAATTCTAGTTGACAAGAAAAATGGTTTGTGTGAAAACACGATCACTACAAAATGCAAAACACTTTCGGAACGTCTGAGATCCGGAAAACATGTTACGGAAAAGTACGAGTTCGAAAAAAAAGCGAAACAATACCTGGCGAACACGCATGCCATTCCGAGAATCCTGAGAGCTTTTTCGAAGTCCGGAGCATGTGGGTTTGCATTCTGTAAGAAGTCAAGGATTGCTGAGCAAAAAACAAGGACAACTGAACACATAATTACGAAACGCGAATCTCCTCTTATCTCGCTTGTCATCTCTTCATGGAGGTCTAAATGCGATTAAATCGAGGTACGGTAGTTCGGAGAGGTGTCTCTTACTACACATGTTTTCCTTTCTGTCAGCTGAGTTTCCAGATGCCTTCTTCTCTCCAAATTTCAATATTCCCATTTGTTTTTTTGGTTCTCTTTCAGATCATTCCAGATGACTTTCAACACTCCCACAGTTTTCTCGTTTATGTAGTTTTAAGCTAGATTGATGCTTCGAATCATGTTTCGTAAGGTCTCCATCACGTGCTTCCCTCGTGGGCCCTCATTATTCTCCGACAGACTACATTAATGGGTTGCTTGGAGCCGAAAGCTTTTAGCGCTTAGGAAACGTTGTCTTAAATGGAAATGTAAAAAACATAAGAATCGGGGGAGAAGGAATCCATGGCTACCACCGCGCGGAGCATCGAGACATTGTCGGGGACCAAGAAATCAGAATCGGAAAGTTTGGGAGGATTGAGGAGAAGAGGGGACCGAGCTGTGGATGAATAGAGATTACAAGGAGATTGAAAAGCTTTAGAAAAACCAAAAGACTGTTCGGAGTAAAGGCAGGTGTAAGAAATTTTTAGAATAGCATCATTTGGACAAAAAATCTAGCCCACGGAACTTTTAGACCATACAGAAAACTTTAAGTATTCTAAAACAAACAAGTTCGTCCACTTTCAAGCCTCAGGAAATCGCGAAGATCGAAAAGCGGATTTCCGAAACGATTTACGAAAAGGCGACCTTGGACAAGGCGATTTCGAGAGGCACGATTTAATTAATGGAGCAGTATGGGAGGTATTCGACGGGGAACAAAGACACTAATGAGCATTTGACGATTTATGAGATGAATCAGGATAGAGATCGGGCTGGGTAGAAAAGAGGGTATTCACTAGTGTTTCGATCTCATCGGCTGGTATCGGATCTTTTTATTCAAATATTTGAAAATTCTATTTCTTCTGGAAGATCTAGTTTTGTCTAGAAATGTCTGTAAGCTCAAAAGTTCACACATAATTTTTTCAATCTGTTTGATGTGTCTGCTCTTAAGACTTTAGATTTCGATTCAAAGCCCCGAATGTCTTTAAAATCGCACTTCAGAAATTCCAGATGTACTGAAACTCATTCTAGCTGTTTTTTCATGCTGAAAATAGCTCCGAAACTAATCGAAAAGCCTATCACTCCTTGAAGGTACAGTATCCTTCCATCAGTCTCCGCCAACCAATTAGAAAATCAATGGGAGGCGCTTGGAAATCTCGAAGAACGACAAATTCTGAGATTTCGGAGTTTTTTTTTTAATTTTCAGAAGAGATTTGAGCTTTCAGATAGGTGCAAAACAATAGAAAGACGTCTGAGATTAGTCGAGGCAGTTTGGCTTATTAGAAGAGCAAAAAAGAGCAAACAGCAAAAGGCATCGAGATTTTCGAAACTTTTCGAAACCATCACCTCTCATGATTTTGGCTATATTCGAGCCCGATGTGTCCGAAATCGCTAGGATTTTGAGAATCGGTCTTTTAAAGAAAATTCAAAATCTCTAAATCAAGGGTTTCAAAGAATTGAGGACTTCCGAAATCTTAAAAATTTATGATTTCCAGAATCATGAACTTTTGAAACTTAGGACTCTCACTAGGGAATCACTCGGACATAGGTTGGAGTTACGTGATGAGATATATACCATCGGAAAGCCCATGAAATTTCCAACCTATTCATGTAATCTGTTTTTGCGAAACAGTGCGCGTCTTTGAGAAATTTGGGTTGCAAGTACTAAAAAGTAGTAAATTTGCACTGAAATTTACACGTTTCTTTTTAAAACGAATTTATGCGTGATTTTCAGTGCAAATTTACTAGTTTCGACCCGAATTTCTCGAAAACGTGCACTGTTTCGCAAAAACAGATTACATGAATGGGTTGGAAATTTCATGGGCTTTCCGATGGTATATGTCTCATCACGTAACTCCAACCTATGTCCGAGTGATTCCCTAGTCAGCGTTGGAAAAAATGTTCAGAATCTGATATCTTAACTCAGTACAATTTATGAACGACCGTTTTGAATTCAAAAATCTCGGTGGAGCATCTTGAAATCAAATGTACTCTACTAACCTAAACCTAAAACCTAAATTATTTTGAACCGCTCAAAAAACACTTTCTGGTCAACTGAACCTAAGGATTCTGAATCTGTAGTCAGTTTTGCTCTCCTGAGAAACTTGTAAATTCGACACCGTTTATGTACCTCCTAAAAAGAATTTTTCCCGAGACACCGTTTCGAGCTTGAAAATTTTGGTGGAGCATCTCAAAAACAATGCAAAAAAATTCGATAATAGTGAAGTTTTGAAAACCTGGAGTGTAAGATCTATTTAAAATTCTAAATCCTTGAGTCATACATAGAAATCCTGAAAAACGAGGATAAATCTTATAAACGAGATTCTAGACAACGTCAGGTTCCCGAAATTTTAAAAAACTTTTGTCTTCGTAGTAAAATCAACAGAGTCAAGTGAGTAAACTGAAGACTCAATCTGCTATAACACGTCTAACGAAGTTAGCTAAATCCGATCTTGCCAATTGCCACTAGATTAGATCTAGGGATCTCCATCCTCAGTCCACGATGTCATAATTAGTAATGCTGGACCATGGGAAGACCCCCTGAACTGCTACTAGTGAAGAATCAATATTGGATCATATGTTAGTTTATCTCATATTCTGCGGGGGTAAGTCCAAAAAAAAACTGGAAATATGACTGAAACAGCTAGAAAATCGGAAAAATCAAGAAGAATGAAATGAATTCAAAAATTCTTCTGAAAAGATATCGCCGCGGCTGAGATCTTGAAGTTTTCATGGCTAACTATTTCAAAAGTTTCGAAAGTGAATTTCAATTAATTTCACTAAAAAGACCACCAAGACATTAAAATCCAGTTTCACAATGTTTTGCCTTTCACACAAATTTAATTCAATTAGAAATGACTAGACTTTAGAAACAATGTGAAGAATCGTAGTCGAATCGGGAGGCTGTGAAAGTCTTAAAACAACACATACTTGCTTGAAATGGGAAACTAGCCACGACATCTTTGAGTTCAATCTTTCAGCCGATAATAGTCACTGCTTCAAGTTTCGGAATCGTTCATTTTTGTGCTTTCTATTTTTCAGTTGAAGACTTTTCTATGGCTCCGCGAAATCTAAACTTGATGGCTCAGGTCCGAAAAGACTCAGGTCTAGACTCAGGTCGGAAAAGACTCAGCTCTGGATTCAGGTCCGAAAAGTTGATTCATTGTTTCAAATAGTCAGCGCTCGTGATAGTGTTTTTAAAGTCAAATTTTAATCAGGGACTACGACTTCAACAAAACATTCTTGAGTTCTGAGATTCAAAACAGCTTCTTTCGCAAGAACGAGATAATACCTAACCAAAAATAATACAACAGAAAATGAGTAAAAGGAGGTCCAGGTGTCAAACAGTACGCACATCGCTCTCTTGCAGTGACCTGCACTGTCAGTACCGTAATCCCAAGCAAAGACAAAGACTCAGACATCCGCAGGTCATCGGTATGTCATCTCCACTCAATCGACAATGGAGAGCATACAGTACCGGTCAAACGGTGGTCCACGCTGAATTTCTTGGTGAATTTCTCTGCTTAGAGATTAATTTATTGGCTGAAATTCTAAAAATACATTTTAACTGTCACAACAATCAAGTTCGTAAGTTTTTCTACAAAAATTCCGGAAGAAAAAAATTTTTGGTCAATTTTTCAAATTTCCTGATTTTTGAACGTTTTTTTCGATTTCAAAAGATGGGTGTATTTATTGAGTGTGGTATATGGTTGGATAGAAAATAAGTCGGACTTTCTAAAATTTTTAGACACTCGTGACCAGCATGTTGAGCATTCGGACAATGACCGTTCGAAGTGCAGACAACTAAATTCAGCAGCCACCTTTCTCTTGTCTCGGTTTTCTGAACTTTTCATCTGCTTTTTGTTTTAAATCTTTCTTATACATAATCCGCCGAAGGGTTGTCCTTCCGTTACTTGGTCACGATGTCCGCTTTCGTTTTTCCTCATGAATGTGACGTGGTTTTCCAAATAGTTTCACGTTTAGGTCATCTTTTTGAAACAATGATCAGAACGGTAGTTGAACTGCTTCTTCCAACCTGGAAAACGCGCCAGAGGCGCAAAGCGCTCTGGTTGGTTCATAATCTATTTCTAGATGTATTTCAAAGAAGCTACAGAAAATTTGGAGTTTTTAGATGGCTAGAAGTCCTGGCCGAACTCGATAACCTTTGACAACGGAGTTCCAAGTTTTCAAGTTTGTGCTCTTATTCCGTGATCGCTTCCCACGACTCTCTCTCTCTTTTTGCTTACCTCAACCTAAACTTTTGTTCAAAAGAGCTCTCGGTCTTATTGAAGGCGTGTTCATGATGTTTTGGACTTCCGAACATATACTTCGTTGCCTAGATGCCTTGCCAACATCTTGCTATACTCGATTTCCTGGTGCACGATATAAAATTGTTCATAAGAACTGTCTGGAACTTCCCGATTTGAAGTAATCTCATTTTCTAAGAAGTCACATTGTCAATGGTTTTAAAAAACAAAAAAAATTCATAAAAATCAGCGACATCTACTTCGTAATGAGAGAGCACAAACTTGAAAATTTTGAAGTTTTGATTTTCCTTGTTTTGGTTATCGAGTTAGACCAGGAGTTGTAGCCATCTGAAAACTTAAAATTTCTTGAATTTTATTTGAAATACAGCAAGAAATTAATTTTTGAAACGATTCCGAACAAAAAGCAGATGGAAAGTTTAGAAAAAGAAGAGAAGAGAAAGAAGGCTGCTTGAACTCAGTTGTCTGCACTTTGTTTGGTTATACTCTGAATGTGAGTACTCTCGAGACGAAATTTAGAAACGTTCGTCTCGAGCAATTCCTCGAGGATTCTTCGAGACAGTCTCGAGGAATTTCTCCAGGAATTCCTCGAGAAATTCCTCGGAACCGTCTGGAAACTACGCACAAAATTCAAAAATCAGGAAAATTCTAAACTTTTAAAAATATAACTTAAATGTTCTTCTTTCGGAGTTTTTGTATGAAAAATTGCAGACTTGTGTGTTGTGACAGTTAGACTGTTTCTGTGCAGTTTCAGCCCATAAACTAACCTCTGAGCAGAGATATTGACAAGAAACCCAGCGTGAACATCATTTCGACCGGCACTGAATCTCAGCTACAGCAACCGAAGAACTCTGAAATAGGTTAGTACTGGACGGGATGAGGCCACGTTTTTATGTGAGCATAAAGAAGTTTTGGCGGGAATTCAAAAGTTTCAGCATCGCGTTAGCGTGGCGCTAGCTGACTGGTGCATCATCTTTGCAAAACTCGCCAAGTCTTAGCCACGAGTTGCCTTTTAACAAGTCTTGAACAGGGGAGCCCAAATCTTGGCAAAAAGAAAAGCTGCGAATGCCGAAGCCCACAAGTCTATGCTCCATTTCGAGGTGCCGAAAGTCTTGGCCAAGCTTTCGCCGATTTTTGCTCGGAGTGTCGTTCTTTTTTTTCAATTTTCTGATTTGTTTTGTTTTTTTTTCTATTACTTTTTTCCTACGCAATCAGAAAGCATGCATATTTTTCTTTGAATTTGAATAATTTCAGTATGATGAACAAAGAGAGACCAAAAATGCAAATCATTTCAACAGCAGCTTACTTTTCAAAGATTTTTCACCGATTCAATCGTACGAAGCGAGGCAGGATGATTCAGACAAACTACTGGCATCAAAATCACTGACCAGCTTTGACTTCTCACCAAAAATTTTTCTGTGACAAGTTGCATCATTCCGATGAGCCATGTGTACATCGGTCTCGCATTGAGTTGAGCGGCTGAATGTTAACGTTGTGATTCAAGAAAGAACAGATTTCGGAGGAATGAGCATGAAGATGGGAACTCAACTGGCAAGATTTCAAGGCTTCTGAATAGTCTCGAAAATATATCGAAGACGATAAAGTCGATGTAACACATAACCAATGGGGAGTATTCAGTTTGGAAAAGTTCATTTCTGAGCTGGAGAGCATTATATTGGAGAAGCGATGTGCAAAAACTGAAAAAGTGGCAATGCACATATATTTGAACAAGAAGAGTTGGAAGTTAAAGTGTGTGATTCGACTTAACGTTTATTCGAAATCCAGCCATAGTAATACCCATAGTAAGAACTCGCCATTCAGATAACTAGTTTCTCAAAATTACCAGGGTATGAGACAACTCAACCGTCCGAAGTCAAACATCGATGAGTTGGCAAAATCATCTTCTCCAAGAGCCAACGACGATAGATGAAGATGACGGATCATAGCTTGTTGTAACCATGTTGAAAATTCCGTTTTAAGTAGAATAAAGTTCTCCTAATTAACAATAACGTGTTTTGAAATCAGAAAAATGCAGGAAGGCTTACATAAGTTTTGGCCAATCTTCCAACAACTTGGATTGGGTTTACGCAACACTCGGGGAAGGCCTGTCCTAGACTTGTGGTAGCTTTGTGTAAGACTTGGGAAAAATTTTTCGTGTACGTTCATTGAGTAGATTCTGTCGGAAGTACTCGTGAAGGTGCCACCCACTCCAGATTTGTACGGGATACTGTAGCTTCTTGGAACCGTAATGTGAAGAAACAGTTTTTTTGGATTTTCCATGGACATTATGGATTTCCTTCATTGATTCCAAACTTCTTTGATTTACACTTATTTCAACTCATTTTCAGATCATTTTTTTCAAATAGATGGAACGAGAGAAAGGCAATGGGAAATGTATTAAAAGCCATATAATTCTATCGAAGTTTGTAAGGCCTCCCTCCCTTTTCAGTATGCTCCATTTTTTGCTTGATGGTTCGTCGTTTCGAAACTTAGCGCTCATCAATCAAACCTAGTTGTTCAATTTGGACCGATTAGACAACGGCTTTCTACACCCAATTTTGATCAAAGATTTGCGGATTTTCACGTATCGTTTGAAGAAGAATTCGTTGAGAATGTCGATTCACAAAAATACAACTAAAGTTGGTATAGACACCCGCAAGTTATCGACTTCAAAGAGCCCGAATCTTCCTCGTCGTCGAATTACGACGTCTTGAATCCATTTAACGTCCAGATGCCATAGATCGCTTACTCCAGCTTTGGCTCCAAATTCCACGAACTCAATTTTGATACAGTATCCTCCGTAACTTCATTGTTTGGCGTTCTGTTCACAAGTAAGCACGTAATAAAATCCACATCGGATTTGGCAGAAAATAAAAATTCGGACTCCATGTTAGTAGAGATCAGCTTGGGAAGTTAAAGAAGTCTTGAAGCTATTCAGTATGTTGATCAACGTTTTCTGAGCCAAAACTCGGTTCCCATCATTCAGAGGTTCGTGCGGAGAGCTGAGCCAATTTGGAGCACTGAGATATTGAGATACATTACATTTTTACAGCACTGATTTAGAGGTATAAATAAACTATTTAATATGAATATGTTTATTGACAAAGGTTATAGCACAAAACAGTACAATTCAGACAGTCAGAGTTAATCATGTAAATTTTGCTGGTACTGGAACTTGTATATTTTAGTTGAAAATTTTTGTTGCAAATCGCATTCGAGCCAGTTTTAGCAAGTTTAGTGACGCAAGCTCGGGGTTTTCTTCGGAGCTGAATTTTCAAAAAAAGTTTTCAACTACAAAATTGAAAAACTAGAGTTGCTCAATGCACCCACAAAGCTTCAAAGTTGGACCAATTTCAGTGGTAGTTCAATGAACTCGTGAATTCAAGAAAAGACCAACTAGAAATTCGTACCATCAGCAATTTCTCAGAATTGCAGAAAAATTTTTGCAGAAAGACTGACCACACAGAAAAACTCAATGTGTCGCTCAATTGTGCTCCGAAATCTTTCGAATCCTTGAACAACTCGATTCCACTATTATCCTCTCGTAGATTGTCTGAAAAACTTTTCCAGATTGAATTATGATGGGTCATGGCCAAATTTTCACTCGGTTTGTCACCCCCAAATAGGCGCTCTCTGGCTGTTTGCTCAATTTCCCCTCTACTTTTATACGCCTTGTCGATCCGGTTGTCTATAGGGCAAAAAACCAACATAAAAAAGGGGGGAGGGTGTTGAATTGACAAAAGATAATGATTATATTGATAGGCGAGAAAGATTTCACACCCCCCTTATCATTCAACCAGCGAGCGTCCAGGTCCATGTGCTGAGATCACAAAACCAAATATTTTCTTTTCGAGGAGAGAAAAGAAAGAGAAGATATGTACACTGATGTTCTGAACAGTTAAGGAGGTTATCAAGTTGACACAAAGTGGAGTCTAATAATTACAGATTTCGCGGGAACTCCGCATCCACAGTGCTGGCAAAAAATTCACGAACTTCGGTGATTTTCAGTGCAAAATAGACAACTTTGAGCAGTTGAAAAAGTATGTTCCAATTACTCGATTTCTCTGAAATTTTGTGGGTAGATCAAGCAATTCATGATCTTCTTTTTCGTAGTTGACAGCTTTATCCAAAAATTCCAGTCAAGTCAGTTACGTTGCTTTTAGTCACGCGACATCAAAACTATGTAATTTTCAGTGCAAATTTCGAACTTTTTAGGGCTCATGATCTTCAACGCGACATAACTGACTTGATTGTGACTTTCGAAAAAAGTTGTCAACTAAAAAAATGAAGATCTAGAGTTGCTTAATACGCTAACATGATTTCAGAACAATCGAGTAATTGGAACATGCATTTTTAACTGATGAAAGTTGACCATTCTGCACTGAAAATCACCAAAATTCAAAAACTTCTGGCCAGCACTGTACATCATGAAAAAGACCAGGGATCTGAAAGTGTTTGAAATCAGCCCTGAAGTAAACCAAAGTTTCAGTTCGCTTCAAACTCTATTGGCCAGAACTGAAAATTATTTTAAACCTCTTTATAAAAACTACCGTAATCCTGGTAACAGAGCCAAAACTCTCACTGCCATTTTGATCAAAATTACCTTGTTATCTGTAACAGATATCAAAAAGTGCTCAATTAACAAAATGTTTATGACAATGTTAGAAATTTTTTGCAGTTGACCACTTTTTCAGACCTTTCACAGGAACAGCGATAAATTCGTTCGAAGTGTTGGAATGGTTAGAATCCTATTAATGGATTTACGGCCGGCCGATTGTTTAAAAAAATACCATCTGAATTCTGAATCGACCTGAAAAATTTTTTAAACATCTTGGAAGGTTCGCTGCTCGGAGAGTTATAAGCGTCATGAGTTACAGGCTGAGGTTAACAAAAAGCTTTATTCAAAAATTGGATATTTGCTGTTTCTGTAGTCGATTGGTTTTCGTCGAGAAATCTGCTCCATTTTCAGTTTAAGTTATCTGAAACGGTTTTTCAAAAATTCCGCAGTCTGGAACTTCTGTAGAAAAATCAAAGATTTTTTCAGATTTTCAGAATTTTCAAACTTCAAATTCCACTCTCGAGCAACTGATTCCCTCATCTGAAAGTTCAGCCCCCTGAGTGTGTCTCGACTCTTCTTCTGTTCATTCTCTCTATCTGCAGACACCCTCAATCCCTCCATCTGCCATTCTGCGTAACATTATTCATCCTAGTTCATCTATAATGTCCTCACTTCGTTATGAGTAACGACTGTTGCAGATTTATCGCCCTCATTCGATCGATTCCGTCGTCGTCGCTGTCCTCTTCACCCCTCCGATAAGAATCTCCGAGTCAAATGTTGAGGGGCTACGTAACGTACTTGGGTTGTGAGAAAAGATCAATTATCCGTGGGTGACCTAGAAGATGACGACAGGGTGATTGACACTTTCGATGAAACACTGTCTTCTCTCTGGCGGAGAAAATTTGAATCTCGCTGAGAAAAGTTGAGAAGAAAAACGAATCTGAAGATGATATCAGACTGAAAATCTGAAAATTGCAAAAAAAAAGTCTGAAGTTGCTTTTTCAGACATATTTTCAGACAACTGGAGTGATACGACTTCTACCGAAATTTCCTTCCGGAATTTCTCGGAATTTTCGACTTGTCCATAATTCAGATTCTTCATCATTAGTCATGTTCCAAATAAGACTTCCTACCGTAATCCATCTCAATACCTGATCTCATGATTTCTCAACACCATCATAAATCAACCCCCTTCGGAGATACCGAAGGTATTTTATTAGGGGCCCGTTAATACTTTTTCTGTACTTTTTTCTTCTCAACGACTTCCTAAAGGATTACGGTAGACCACACACGCGATTAATAAATCAAGTCCGTTTTGATGGGAAGACGAATTAGTGGCGCCAGCAAACTGGACAGGTGACACAAAATTCTGAAGGAAACTGATAAAGAAGTTATTTTAGAAGGACGAAACAATAAAAAAGTCCAGCAGCAAAGTCGAAGACATGAGAAAAGATCATGTCTAATTGGGCCAGAATCAAGGTTTCAACCAACGAAATGATGGAATGATCAGAAATGAAATCATGAATCTGAAGAAGGGATCAAGAAGGAATCAGTGCAAAAACAGCATAGATTTCAGATTCAATGCCAATACTCTGTCCTCTTTTTCAGGGAGACTTCACCCCTACTGTATCTGTGTTTGCTGAAATGTCAACAAGATAAATTAGAAATGGTTTGAGTTATCTTTAAAAACCACCAGAGAAAAACGGTCTTGATAGAAACCCACACTGATCGAATGTTGCAGAATGAATCGAAATCGGAGATACTATCTCTTTTTTTCTATCTCTTCTTTTTCCGAAAAGTCAACATCGACTTGAGACCGGTTTTTTGGATGTTGCAACATTCTCTTGTAAACAAGAGAATGGGTATTGTTGTGTCATTCGAATTTCATAAGCTTTTTTTAAATTGAAAGGTAAAGTGAAGAATCGGGAATGGAATTACTTGGAATAAGAGGAACTTATAGTGCCGGACTAAAAAACCTAAATCCGGTAATAGCAACATGTCCCTTGCCATCCCTTCTAGCCAATTCATTTTGGGTGCTGTTACAGAAATGGAAAAAAAAACAAAATAAATTGTTCTCATACTGTTCGAACATTTTGTATCTGGCACAGGACTTATCCAGCACAGAAACGGGAATAAATCTGGTACAAGAACGGTGTTCTTGAGTATACCCTGAGAAAAATCTGTAGGACTATGCAAGCTTGAAAAAATGCGTCAAAACCACAAGCAACATCACTGCATGTTGCCTTGAATCAGAACGGTTTTCAAAAGGTGCATGAAAAAATTATTAACATGTGAAAATCTTTTTACAGGTACCCTTTGAAGTTTCATGTGCTCGCCATAGCCATGTTCCAAGTTTCAAAACCCGGACGTTCTCATCAGAAAAGCCGGGTGCTTTGAGGACTTGGGGCTACAAGTTCTCAATGCATAGATGCTTCGGAAATTCGTTTTCGTGCTTATGGAGAATCTCTAAATCTTCATTCTCGAAGTAGACAACTTTTTTGACTTAGTTTAAATCTGGTCTGTTAGATCGGGTAAAGCGATCTGGAACTGCAGAAAACGTCAGCGCTTTTTCCAAAACATTATCCGACTTTCCCGACTTGAGCCCCATGTAACTGACTTGACTCTGGTTATATCAGAAAGTTGTCAATTTCTAGCAAAAGTTTCAAAGCTTCCAAATGTATTCCCCCTCTTTTTGCAAACTTTTTCACCGATGGAATGTTTCAATCGAAACACTATTCGAGAAAGGTGTTTGTTTGCAGAGTGCGATCAGAATCGAATCGACCTTCAAAATGTGTAATCTCGATGTTGCCAAGCACCAAGAACAAACTCCCGTGAAACGCTGCCCCAGCACATCAATCACTACTTCGAGAAAAATCACCAGTTCTGATGGAATCTCATTTTCAAATGCAGCTACCTAAATTTTCTTTCTCGGCAACTCAAACTTTCCCCGTAGTAGTTTCATCTAAGTATATTATTTTGGACTGAAAATCACCAAAGAGATACAAAACATATTGATACTTAAAATTTTGCAACCATAATGAAGCCCTCTTGAAAATTTCTCTTGAAAAAGTATATTCCGATCACTCGATTTTCATGAAACTTACTGAGTGTATTAAGCAACTCTTGATCTTAATTTTTGTTGCTTACAACTTTTTATGAAATTCACAATCAAGTCAGTTATGGCGTGTTTAAGGCCATTGGTCTGAAAACGTTCGAAATTCGCACTAAATTTTACGAAGTTTTGAAGTCGCGTAACTCACTTCACAGCAACTTTCGTAAAGAGTTGTCAACTACAAAAATGAAAATGTAGAGTTGCTTAACACATCCACCAATTTTCATAAAAATCGGATTGTTGGAACATACTTTTTCAACCGCTCAAAGTTGGACGATTTGCACGGAAAATCACCAAAAGGGATAGAGTTACGGCCATCACTGTATAGTTGGTAAAAAGGTGTTACAGTTCTTTTTACAGTTGGCTGAAGCGAGAATGAGAATTTCAAATTCAACCGAGAAGGGTGACGACAATCAGCCTTCAATTCGAAATTTCGCGCTCTTTTTTAAGCACTAGTAAACCAAGTTCAACTTAGACTTTTAAGACTGATTATGATTTGCCTGTCAAGAAAAACAGCGAGAAAAACTTTAACAATTATGATTAGCCGGCCAATTGAAAGAGCGAGAAAGATATTGACAACTAGTACTGTCTACATTCTTCACAGCAAGCTCCGCTGCCCTGCCAGTGAATTCCGTCAAGTTACAGAGAAAGTTCGGCTCTAGTCCGGCTGGCTAAACTTCACTTCCCTAATAAGAATCTCGAAAATTCTTGTGAGCTCCCTGTTCTGTCCTGTTCGGAATGAACTAAATCCTGTCGCCGTATAATTCCAAATATACTTCTACATTCAAATCGCAACTGATTTGCATAATTAATCGTAGTGAATCCATCTTTCTCTCTCTATTTCAATTGACATCCTCACACCGGGCGCGTGCCTGCTGTGAGGGTGTTCATTAATCAAAGGTAGTCCATAGACTCACAGTGCCCATTTTGTATGGCATGATGTCTTCCAACACTTGCAATTCTTCTTTTAGTACTGTCTTTACTGTCGAAAAAGTCTTGGCTGATCTGAAAACCCTATTGTAACCCTGATACGCAAACAAGCGGAACGGCCTCCGTTCTATTTGCAACACAAAAGGTGTAAAGCTTTCACGAAATAGGTGCCGTTCGACACGGTTAACACGGTGTGTAAAAATCTTAGGCCTTGTTGCAGAAAAGTTCCGCATTTTATTTGAGCGTAGTTTTTAACCCAAAAAAGGTGGCGCGAAAATATTTAAATTCAGCCGCTTTCAATTCTCTAATTAAAACGGTAAGAACTGCCAGCTTAGTTTTCAAATCAGGTACAACACACAAAAGTGGTACCCCCCTCTAGTTGCCCAGAGACCACGATAGTGGCACTCGATAGCTCCAAATTTTTGATAGATGGCCTTGGGATGATGGAGGGAGAGGGGATGGGGTCAAGTTCTTCTTAATGGTATGGTCTTCTATGGCACTCTTTACTATTAGGTGTTTCCTTCATGTATCGAGCATCCTAGTTTGTATCCGAAAAACTATTCCATTTCCATTTGAATTTTTTGGTCGTTTACTGAAGTCGCCTTTTTGTTCGTTTTAGTACGTTCTGGGTTACTGTAATTTCAAGACCCGAATTACAACTAAAGACTCACTGTCCAGTCCAAACAAAGTTAGAATCGAATAATGGTAGTATCCAGGAAACTTAGAAAAATAGCTTCCTGCTTTTGAGTCAAACAAACACAGTAGAACTTTGAGCGATCTGAAACTTCGGTTCCCTGTTTTTTTAAACATGATCTACAGTGCTGGCTAAAAGTTTAAGAATTTTGGTAATTTTCAGTTCCAACGGATCAATTTTGAGAAATTGAAAATGAATGTTCCAATCACCCGAATGTTCCGAAATTTTGTAGGTGTATTGAGCAACTCTAGATCTTCATTTTGATGTTGATAACTTTTTTGAAAAACTACAATCAAGTTAGTTATGTTGCGCTGAAGAGCAAGGGTTTGCCTTGAATTGAACTGAACTCTGAAGTTGGATTACTATACGCGACAGAACTGGCTTGATTGTGCTTTTCGAAAAAAGTTGTTAACTACAAAAATCAAGAACTAGAGTTGCTTAATACACCTATAAATTTTCAGAACAATCGAGCAATTGGAACATACTTCGCTCGACCATTTTGCACTGAAGTCCACTAGAGTGCCCCACCAATTTTCCGAAAGCTCGGTAATTTTAAAACACTTTTTGAACTACTCAAAACTCACAATTTTGCACTGAAAGCCATCATGGTTGTGGTTGATATCAAGAGGTGCAGTACATTCGTATAGAGAGAGCAGGAAGAACCTATAAAAACAATTTTCAGTGAAGAAAATTTAAAATGTATATTTAGGAGAAGCAAAAACAGAGTCTATTAAGTTTAAATGAGTTAGAGTGGATACTCCTAGACGGAAGAAAGTCAGGTTGGTGGGCGGCAAACGCCCTATTTTGTTCTAGTTTTTTTTCTCCATTTTGACTGATTAGGTCTCTCATCGAATAGGCGGCGGCTCCTTTGACGAGAGAAATTGAGAAGTGGTGATTGATAAGAGAGGTGATACGGTATTCTGTTTTTTGCAGCTAATTTGAGAGATCGGGATAGGTAGACAAGGTCACACAACAAGAAAAAAGATACATTCGTAGTTTCATCTGGCGATTTTGGTAATTCACTGATCCGCTTGAATGTTATGATAGAACTTGGATTACTTCAGTTTCTTTTTTTTCAAAACTATTAAGTTTGAAAGCTTGTAGTGTAGTACTGTAGAACAAGAAAATCCCATCGAGAGCATAAACTACAATATGAAATCGTTTCGATTTAAAAAAAAAACTTGACATCCTAATGACCTATTCTGATAGAAGCGTATGGATAGAAAGACAGACTGATTTCGGAAGACACTTTCAATCGATCGATGTTTGTCAGTATTTCTAAGGAATGTCAGGAACCGTTGCAAGTTCCGCTGGCTACAGTATCCCGAAGTGTTAAAACCTTATCAGGAACTATGAAAACTAGACAACTATTTCTTGAAACTCAATCTGAATCAGTGTGTGCACCCGGGAAACTTACCAGGAAGTTTTTTCGGGTAATTTTGAAATTCTCTGCGACACGAAAATGATTCCAGGAGGTAACTTTATTTCCTATTCATAACTATTTTGATGCGAACAGTAAGAAACTATATAATTTTTCTTAATTTTGGACATTCACAAGCATTTTATAGTTCAAAAGAGACGCAATCGAATTCTTAATTTACGTCTGACTTCAAAACGTCTGAAAAATTGCAAAATCGGTAATTCAGACTCCATCTTTGAATGTTCGCATTTGAAATCGATCCAAATATTGGTGAACGCTACAAAATATAGATCAATTGGTTGAAAAATGTGTCGTTTGGGTATAAAAAGTATGATAAAGTGCAGAACCATGCTTTGCTACTGTCTGAAAATACTCTCAAAAGCTGAATAAGTGCGAAAAACTAATTTTCTATCTGTTTCCAAAACTCAAATTTCTCGCAAAACAGGAACCAGGGAGCTTGCACACACTGTCCTGAACAACTCGATAATTCACAAGTTTGGAGAAGCTAAAAAAGGTCCCACCGGGAATTCGACAAGCTCAAGTTTAGTGAACACTGAAAAATCAAAGTGCAAGATTGACTCGCTATTGAAAAAAGTCAACTTTTGAAAAACCTATTCCAGTGTTGACAAGCCAGTTAGAACAGCGAGATACTGAAATGGGTTCCGCAACAGTTCAAACGACACATAGGTGTGTAATAAATCTTACCTTGCGACTATTACAAATAAGTTGCACTTTGTGAGACAAGGCGGTGGCGGCGTTTCTAGAAGCGTCAAAAGTTACAGTACCACTGGTTGTAACGTCACTGATCAAAAAGTTTGATACTTGTCGTTTCGAAATTTCCAAAAAATAGGTGTTGGAAAAATGGGAGGACAGCTCTATAACTCGCTTTGTTTTTAAGTTTTCAAAAATCTTAACACACGGGCGTCCACGTAGACAAAATTCCAGTGTTCTGGTGCAAGATTCTAAAAACCGGTTCAGTAGGAGCTGAGATCCAGGGCTGTACACACCAGGGCTGAGCGAAAAAAGACCTCCGAAAAAAAATTTGTTTTCTTTTTTTTGGTCCGAAAAAGATCATAACAGTTTGTCGAGTTGAATTCGGTAAAAAATCTTACCTTGAAAAAATGGCAAAGCATCGAGAAATTGGAAATATTCTGAAGACAGATTCCGCATCCTATCATTGTTATCAGCACAGGTGCGAAACATACTGTAGGGATTCGCACCTCCCAAACAGTGGGCGGGATCAATTTCTACGAATTCATTCACACTTTCCATTATCTTCTCTTGTCTCGAATTCACCCAAGGCTCCACCTTCTTTGAGTATTGTACGTTTTCAGAAGGCGTGTTCATAAAGTACTGGACCGCCCAGAAAGTTACAGTACCTCTGATAGTACAAGAATTTTGCCGGCCCGGTTAGAAAAATTTGACAAAATTTTGAGTATTTTTTTTCCTATTTTTTTTTCCTATTTTTTTCAAAGGGTATCATAGAAGAACAAGAAAACTCAAAACATCGTCGGAAAAGTGATTTTCAAAAAAAAAAGACCAAAAAAATCCGATCTTTGCTTCAGAAAACCGGGTCGACCGAGCAGATTTTTTTTTTTGAATCTGCTCTTTTGACGCCATTCATTGTTGCTATTCTGAACGTGGGCACAATGAATCTGGGTGGAAAGTTTATGAAAATTTGGTGTTGTTCAGTGCAAAATGGTCAAGTTTGAGCAGTTGAAAAAGTATGTTCCAATTACTCATTTCTCATGAAACGCGTTGAATGTATTCTTTAGATCTCTATTTTTGTAGTTGACAACTTTTTCAGATGATCACAATCAAGCTAGTTATGGCGCGTTGAAGATCACTGTTCAGAGAAGTTTGAAATTTGCACTGAAATATACCAAGTTTTGATGTCGCGTAACTCATTTCACAGCATTTTTCGAAAAAAGTTGACCACTGCAAAAATGAAGATCTAGAGTTGTTTGATACATTTACCAACTTTCATAAAAATGGGATAATTGGAACACACTTTTTCTACTGCTCAAAGTTGGCCATTTTTCACTGAAAATCACCAAAATTCATACAATTTTGGCCATGAACAGCCTCTGATAAAAACATGCGTTTTTGAAAAACTGAAAAATTTTCAAAGTAATTTTACATTCATAAATGTATTATACTTTTAACTTGCCTGCTTCTCAAACACTTTTTTAAATGTTTTGCTCCACTTTGGTTTCTTACCTCTGCTCTCAATTTTTCACCGAAAAAAAAATGCGAGCGAATTCATTTGGACAGCTATGGCCTGATGAAATTACATGTATCAATGCTGTATTTCCTCAGAGCACAGCTATCCAAACTAACGGCTCTTGAGAATTTCAACTCACTTTTCGTCAGGTTTTTAGTATAGTAGGGAAAGAAAAGGAATATGAATGACAGTTTGAACAATGAAACTGCCAACTTTCAAAATTTTCGAATCCGAACAAAGGAAACTTGATGGGGCAACTGATAAGAGGCACGTTTCCTTTGTCCCCCCTCTCTTTGTGCTCAAAAACGGGTGAACACAAAGAAAATCAAACCGTTTTTGGAAGGAGCCTCTTATCAGTTTTCAGTTCCCTCGCTCCCTGCGTTTTATAGTCGACGGAGCCGCCTTTCTCTCGCTCCGTTTTCGACTCGATTTTGACAGATTTTGAGAGACGACGTGGCACTGATTGACAGAAGAGACTTGATAGTGACTGGTACGACGGTTTTTTGACAGCGATTTTTTTCGGGAATGGTGGAAAAAAAGTTGTGATGGAGCTAGAAAAATAGATTTGGTGGTGATGATGAAAATACACCTTTTACTGTTTTGGAAACTTGAGAAAAAGTAGATTCTGATCTCGTCTGAAAGTCTGAGAAAATCTTAGTTCTGAGGTTCTAGGATTCTGAGATTCTGATGGATTCTCAGATTCTGATGGATTCTGAGATTCTGAGATTTGAGTTTTTTTCTGCAGATTCTCAAAATCTTATGAATTCTGAAATTCTCGAAATCATTTGGATTCTGAGGTTCTTGAAATCTGTTAGATTCTGAGATTTTTTTTGAATCTTATGGATTCTGATAGCGAGATTCTTGAAATCTTTTGAATTCCTATATTCTTAAAACTTATGGCTTCTGAAATTCTGCACATTGAAATTTCATGTTTTTGGTTTCAGAATTTCAGATGATCTTTGCAACTTTTCTTGAATTTCAACAATATAAAGACAATTTTCTGTAATTCAGGATCCCAATTCGGAGCTCGAATTCCAACCATGACTACAAGTCGTACAACTCCGATTCCCCTCGATTTCTCCCATTAAAATTTCAAAATTTTCCATTCTGATTGACACCTTGCTGACCCCTCTTATACATTGTCATCCCATCAGCACACAACTTTACTTTTTCGCCAACCTCAACATTTTCAAAACGAGTTGTTACTGACTGACCACTGACACTTAACATCAAAACTCTGATAGCGAAAACGGATGAGAAAGTGTTGGGAGAGAGGAGATGCAGAGAAATGGAAGGGGACTGATATGAAGGAGACAAGAGGGAACATGCACTTTTGCGAGAATATGTCATGTGATGAAAATGGAGCTTCGGGGGAAATGAAAAAAATTGGGAACTGCTGATGAAAACTCAAAATCATTTCAGATAGATAGACAAGAATAATGACCAAAGTAAAAACCACATCCGAGAAATTTGCAAAACTTTCAGAACTATTCTTCTTCAACGTTTCCAAGGCCACAAAGTTTCTCAACTGAACTGCTCGATAACTTCATGATCATTTTCCTGTACTGCCACTCTTAGCGCTTTCAGTTTTCCACCTCATCATGCTTCGCTTCTTTTCTGTCTCAATCGATTCATTTATTCTGTTATACATATCCGGGAGCATCTTCCATATCCATGGATATTCATCGGAGGTGCCAAGCAACACGATCCAAACACGCCACGAGGAGCCGATTCATTTCCCTTTCATTCACCTCACAATTTGTTTTTGATGAGCGCCATGTTTTTGGCTCTCTTTCTTCTCAGGGTGACTTCCATTGCGGCCGTAACAGCTCCAACGCAGTATATCGTGAGTTTGTTGGGAGCATTGCAAGGCCTACTATTAGGGATTGATAGGGGCAGAAAACCTCGGAAACATCCGGTAGTGTACCCAGATGTCCTTTTCCTGACTCTGAACTTCGTCTTGACAAGATTATTCTAGATGAGTTCTCGCTTCGTGTTCCCCGATGGGTTGTGCACCACCACCGTGACCTCTACCACCGCGAGGACTACCACGACGAGACCGACGAGCACTTCGACTGTTGTGACTACCACCACCACCGTCACTCCAACAAAAACCACTACAATCATCCCCACCACAACCTTTACCACATCGACCTCGACTCTGACTCCAACCACTAGCAATGAAACCTCGACCAGTACTACGGAGACTTCTACAAGTAGCACGGGGACCTCAACCGCCACTACAGAAACCTCGACATCGGCTTCTACCTCGGGAACTTCTACCACTGAATCTTCGTCAACCGGGTCCTTGTCAACCGGGTCATCGTCAACAGGGTCATCTTCTACCGACACATCGTCCACCACTACAGATACTTTGTCAACGACTTCAGTTTCCACTTCCGGATCGTCATCTACTACGGAGACAACATCCACTGGTTCTTCGTCTACCGACTCTTCCTCTACTGGTACACCTTCCTCGACTACTGGGTCTAGTACATCCACCGGATCAACTGGTTCTTCGTCTAGGGGATCCTCGTCCTCTACTACCGGACCCTCTACTACCGGGTCCTCAACTACCATGGAGACTTCAACCACCGAGCTATCGTCGAGTACAAGAACTACGGGATCCTCCACCTCTGACTCCTCATCTGCGTCTCCCACCGGATCCTCAATCTCCACCAAGACTTCTCCATTGGAAACTTCCGCATCCTCGAGGAGTGTTGAGACTTTGGGAACCTCGCCAACATCCGAGGACTCAACTGTCAGTTCGATCGGCTCTTCTATCACTGGATCTTCATCCGGATTCTCAATCTCCACCGAGTCTCATCCGTCAACTACAGATGACAGCTCCACCATGGGGACGTCAACTTCTACATTCACTGGATCGACTACAAAGGCTGGGACGGATGGAGCGGAATCATCAACTTCGGATAGTACCAGTCAGTTTGAAGATTCAGAGAAAGAAATCAGGAATGCTGCTTGTGATGAGCCCATCCAAGTGCTGTATACCTAAAATGATTTTCATGAATTATTTCTCAATGTTTATGTTTTCCAATTATCCATTTTTCTTTTGAACGGGCCCTCTCACTTTTCAGAAACACCAACTTCAACCACTTCAGCTCCATCGTCCTCATCTACCAGCTCATCTGAATCCACCTCCGCCTACCAGCCCACATTGACGCCCACGTCGTCTGGATCTTTTTCCTCGCCAGACTCATCGTCATCCTCTTCTTCCTTCACGTCAACGACAGCTGAAACGTCGACGTCTTCTGAACTTTCATCATCTGTAGCCACCTCAACAGTTTCAAAAGAAACATCAGCTACTGAAGTCTCTTCAACTTCCGAATCTTCATCGGTTGCCACGTCGTCTTCAGACACCTCTACTATCAAGCATGTGACTACTACCACCTTCTCAACTTCTGAAGCATCGTTCTCGACTTCTTCTTCCTTTGCTGAATCGCCTTTGACTTCAAGTTCAGAACTATCATCGTCGGTGAACTCCATTTCAGAAGGGCCCACTTCAAAAGACACGACTACTCCGGAGGGAACCACCGGGGCTTCGGATTCAACCGCAGCCACCTCAACCCAGACGCCAACTACTCATGGGGACACCAGCACTTCCTCAACTACCACGAAGACTTCTAAAGCCACGACTTCAACCTCAACGGCTTCAACGTCTACCAAGAGTCCCAAAACCTCATCCTCCACAATTTCTCGTGCCACAACAAAGACAGGGTCTTCGTCTAGGAAGTCGACCAACAGACCGTCCACGTTTGGAACTACCTCTCTGGATTTCGAGCCCACCATCCGTCAGTCCACCTCCGAACCGTACCCGTCATTCCAATGTCAAGCGACGGAATTGAAAACTATGGGACCTGTGAGTGTTTCCTATACTTGATTTTTAAATTTTGTTTTTTTTTTCAGCCAAAAGAGGGTCACTACGTTCTACTGAACTCGGTAAGTTAGTTTGGCTCTTCTTGAACCCTCTAATGGTTTGGGGACTACCATATTCTTGCTATTTTCAGAAAAAATGTACCACTGGTAATCCAGAATCTCCTGGTAAGTACCTCTAAGCTTCTCCCCCGCATTTTCGACCAACAAGAACTTTCAGAGTGCATGGTAGCGCACCCATCGCGAGCTTTCAACAAAGAGATGCTCAACATGGTTCCAACCAGCCAAGTTCCAAATTCTTGGATAGAAAAAAGACGTGACGACAAATGTTTTCAGATTCTCTCCGACCACTGCGGTCAGGAATCCAAACTGGTCCGGTACCTCTCCATGACTGGAGAGGCTCGTCGCAACATCATGCAAATCAACCCGGTGTTCTTCTGTGAGCTCTCCGAGTATGAGACCAAGATGGTGCCCAAGATGTTGGACTGGTTCTCGAATTTGGACGTTTTTGTGGTCGTCTATAATAACACGGTGAGGGGTTTGGAGTCAGATGGGGTCGGGCTGAGGCCTGATTGGTGCTGGTAGATTCTGATCGGTTCTAGTAAAACCTGACTAGATTTGATAGGACCTGGTGAATCGGGGTTGGTTCTGTTGGGTCTTAGCGGGTCAGTGTCCTCGGATCATAGCGGTTCCGTGTCCTCGAGTCTTAGCGGGTCAGTGTACTCGGGTCTTAGCGGGTCAGTGTCCCGAGCCGTCTTGACAGTGTCCAAGTCAAGCCTGCAGGAACTTGGTAGACCCTTATTAATCCTGGTTTTTGTATCCTAGTCGGTCCTCATTGGATTTTGTCTGGCCTGGTCGTACCAGTACTAACCTTTACCTACCTGGACCTACCAATTCGTTCTTATGTGGAAGCTTTATCCGGTCCTTTCCAGAAACTCGCTCTTCTCGACCCAACCCATCAAAACCTCAGCAAACGCGTCTTCACATACGAAGACATCAATCACATCGTCTTCGTCGCGTGTGTCGGCAAAACGATGCACGATCGTGACGTGCTGTACCAGCGGATGTCGCAAGCGCTTCACCACAAACTCTTCTGCAATCCGCCGGTCAAGAGAGTTCGGAAATAATTTAAGAGATGATGATCTACAACCACAACGACGTTACGCATATGTCGCGTTAAGCTCCGTTGATGTTTGTAAATGTGGTACGGTGGTTGTGCGTCCACCTTAAAATCAAGAGCGAGAATAGAAATCGAGCTTCTCAAAACTTTCCTGAAAAATCTTCCAAATGTGCCGCAACAGGACACAACCGGAGTGCCAAAGTTGCGAAAGAGGCGGAGCTTAGCGCGGAATATGCGGAGTGTCGTTGTTTTTATCCTTTCTCTCTATTTTACTGTTTTGGGATTTGATTTTTTTTGCTCTTCTTTCTTATCTCTGACCCTATCTTGCATGTTTCTGATCCTCATGTTGATAAAAAATGTGTGTTAAAAACTGACCTCTAGAAAATAAAATCCAAAATTCTAACCAGGCTTAAAACTCATTTGGGGTCGACCTGCAAATTTTGAACCTCATGATTTTTGACTTCGAAAACTCATAGTGAGGTCGATGTGGTGGGTGGGTTGAGCTTTCTAGTCTTGGTTAAAATTTTGAATCATCAAAGCCTTTCCTATTTTTTTCTTCCACTTTTCTCTTCTGGAACTTTCAAATTTTCAGCCATATTATTTATAACTTCCAGCCATGAAAACCCATCTGCTCTTCCTCCTACTGGTGGCCTGTTCCTCCGCCGCCACCGCCGTCACTCAATACATCGTGAGAGTCTTGAAAATCCTGAAAAGTCTAAAACGAGATTTCAGAACAGCACTCGTTTTCTGTTCCCCAGTGAAGTCGACTGCCCAACCTCGTCCACTTCGAAGCCCACCACGACTACTGTAACCACGACGAAGCCCAAAACTTCTTCTTCCTCGTCGTTGACCAGCACTACTGTGGTCAGCTCAACCAGCTCAACAACTACAGTAACCATGACGCCAACTATTGTCACAACAACTACTACAGTAACCACTGAACCCACTACAGTAGTAACCTCGGAGTCAACCATTGTTAGCTCTTCAGTGCAGCCCAGAACCACCGGATCAACAGTAAGTGTTCTAGGAGCAACAACTCGAAGTCTGTAGAAGTTACAAATGAGCTCCATTGTTAGATCGAGGAGTCTAGAGTTCATCAGAGCAAAGATGCAAACGGATGTCGAACAAACTGATCTTCCAGACAACTTCTTCTTCCACCTCCACCTCTACCTTGACTTCCACTCAAGCCGACTCTACATCTACTACCACCTCTAGTTCAACTCCCAGTTCCAGCTCCGTGAAAGTAAGTCTTACCTCAACTCTCATTCCTTCTAATCTTCATTCTCTTTCCATCCTTCGACGATGACTCTAACAACTTCTTCTGCTCCGGAAACAGCCACTACAACGACTCCATCAAGTAGTACCGCTAGCACCTCAAGGTCCTCTGGGTCGACTGTATCAACCTCGATCCCAACTACCGGTTCTTCGACCCAGAGCTCTTCTACCCAGCCATCATCGATGCCCTCAACCTCGTCTTCAGAATCCTTGGCATCATCATCGTCATCATCCTCGAAATCTACTCCAACAACCTCCACCTCGAATTCTTTCGAATCTACTCCAACTTCGTCTTCTCCTTCTGAATCTCCCTCCACACCATCGTCCTCAAAGTCATCTGAATCTTCTACCGGAGAATGGTCAACATACAGTGTGATTGACATCTCTCCGGACACCACTTTTTACTATTATGACTTTGACTCATCTTCATTTTCCACGGAAACTGTGAGTTGTTTCGATCTTGGAGCAAAAAGCAAATCACTAATCTTTAGCCATCCACATCCTCCTTTTCATCTAGCGCTCCAAGTTCAACCTCAATTGAGCCGGAATTGTCGACAACAATCTCTGCGACAACCGATGCTCCAGCTTCTTCAGTAATCATTCTTATAACTGTTGACCTTTTCACATCACCATTTTGGCTTTCAGCCCTCGATTACCTCCACTCCAGTACCATCTACTGCATCCGTGACTTCGACCAAGACTTCACTGACATCTACTGAAACTGTAAGACTTGCCACGTTGCCAAGACCTTGTCAAGAGCTTCAAATTTTCAGACCACATTGTCCTCAAGCCCAGTTCCATCCACCTCACCAAGTTCAACTACTACCCAGGGAACTGTTGAATCATCATCAATAGCCAAGTCTGAATCGGTGAGTCTAAAAAATGTAGTCCTAGGCTATAGGACCAAATTTCAGACCACGTCTTCCGAGCAGTGTTACACCTACACTGCTCAGAAATCATCCTGTGAAGAGCCGGTAGTGAAATTTTCGTGTGACAAGCCGCAACCAGAAGCCAATCCCTACAGGGTTCATCCGGTAAGAATAAGAATTAAGATTTGGTAAAAATTAGCTCTCGTTTTCTCCAGCAACAAGTCTTCTGCACGATCCCTCCCTTCACCTCGAAAATCCAAATCAATAAGGAGAGATTCGGATACGAAAACGTGCTCAAGTATGCAGTCATTGGAGCAGTGCCTGCTGGAAAGTTGGGTAAACGAGAGGGAGTTCAGTGGTTGGTCAATAACGCCAGACAGCTCAATGTTTTCGTGGTGGATGATGAGGAGAATGTGAGTTGGAGTACCCTAAAATCCTTCAGAAGCATCTAGAATCTTTACGAATTCTTCAGAATCCTCCAGCATCCTTCAGGGGGATCGCAAACTTTTTCATGGTTTACCAGATTGTCCCAGCTTTCTGAAAGTTTTCCAGAACTTTTCAGCGTCTTTCAGACTCCTCCAACCCTCCTAGAAACCCCCAGACGGTTCATAACCGTCCAAAGCCCACTAGATTCTCTTAGAATCTCTTAGAATCTTCTAGAACCTCACAGAACCCCTCTGATTCTCGACAATCGTCTCCCCACTCTCCCCATATTTCAGCACCATATCCTCAACGCCACTCTTCCCTGCGACAACTCTCTTGGCAACTGTCCAACCGTGGCTTTTTCAGACATCAAGAAGTTCGCCTACATGGCTTGTTACTCGAAACTTGATGGTAGTTCATTGGCCACTAAAGCCGCCTACGCTCGGTTGGAGGAGTTGAGAAACTGAACTGACTGTATTCTACTCTTGGGACACTTCTGGGATAATTTTATTCTTGATGCATTCAATCTTATGACTCTGTTTATCAATGCCTATAAATCTCTCGAAAGTATATAAAAAACGGGAAATTTTATCAAAGGAATGCCATGATAGTTTATGACCACCTGCCGCAGTTTTTATGGAGAGTTAATACCCTTCATAAGATATATCACAAGGTATTCTCTCTGTCACAAGCATCTACACACTATTTTTTCCCCAGAGGTTCATCGATTGCTAATTGCGCTGAGTCATTAGGACTCTTTTAAGATGGCGAGGAAGACAGAGGATTCTCATATACAGCGAGCACTACTCGCATATTTCTACTCCATTCGGAGTTGCCAGTTTACTGTTTCAGTTGCTAATAACGATGTGAGCAAATCCCTTTTGAATTTCTCAGTTTTTCAATTTTTGCTCTTTTGCCCAAACATTCAATTCTGCAAAACCAATGTTCTTTGCTTCCTGCATCATCCCTTCCATGCTACATTGTATCCCTCATTAAAATAATTAATTAGGCATTCGAAAATGGAAATTTCCTGTGGTTGGCTTACCACATATAACTCCTTCAAAGGTACCATTCTCCACTTCATTCGAAATTTCTCGAAACTGTCAACTTTCGAATGTTCTCTCGACTCCTTATTCTCTCGTGTGTCCTTGTCGTCCAGGCATCCGCTTCCTGTGACGTGGGAAGTGGTACCACAATTGGGGACGACAATCCGACTACAGTATCCTCAAGCACTGGAAAAGTTACGGAGCCCACGAGCACCTCAACTGATGCTTCCACGACCAACACCGTAACCGAAGAAATTCTTACTGAAGCAGTGAACAGTGAGTCGGTCCAACTACACTTCGTATTTAGATCTTTTGATTATAGTGTGCAGTATATGTGACATCAATGCTATAGCTCCGGACCCGTCGACTTATCCAGAGGGATCCGACTTTTATTCCGAGTAAAATCTATATTTTCAGGTCATACTGTAAATTTGAAAGTTTAGAGCGGATACTCCAGTTGATGGATGCTTACGAACTATTGTTAAATGCCAGAGAACTGACAACAAACTGTGCAATCTTGTGTATATGTATGTGAGTAACTTTTGAATTTTTACCATCTAGAACATCCGCGATCAATATATATGTTATAGGCAAAAACAGCGACAAGTACAGAATCCATAACAGATAACACGGATTATACAGGAGTTGATCTGGTACTCAGCTGTGACGCAGATGGGACGTATTCTTGGAACGATGTGTAAGATTCAGAAAAAGAAGAAAATAGTTGATTAATTCTATTCCAGGAAAGGCATTACTCAGCTCACTTGTTTCTTCAATGATTGCAAGTGAAGTCGATATTCCGACCTTCTCCAAAACTTTGTCACGACGTTCCAAAAGCAGTATACTCCCATGGCTTATCGGGCTCATTGTATAACTGCATAAATGATAATAATAAATTGCATATACAGATTGAAGAGTTTGATAAGCCACAGAATTAACATGAGTCATTTATTAACAGTGGTCAGTATCACATATTCAAGGAAGCAACAGCCGAACAAGGGTAAAAACGGAAGAATACATATACATAGACGGGACAAGAGAGAAGGTGTGAAAATGGGGAAACGTTTTTCTTAGGGGATCGGGAGCCAGCAGGAGAACGGAAAAGTGGGATATATGTATGTTTTGGAATCGGGTTCTAAGCAAATCTGTCACCAATTCTTTCACCCGCGAATCTTCATCACTCACTGGATCTTTAATTTGTCTAAATCCCCATATCAATGACTTTTTTGCATCCTCCATTCCCCTCTGGAATGCCATTACTGCTAATGTTACCCAATTTCTTACCCCGTCCCAATTTGAGCTCCTCCTCGATTCATCCATTGCCCGCTACTAGTTATTTTCTTATCCCTTGTATTCTCCTATTCTTAGACCTTTTCACTTCATTTTAAATTTCTTAAGCGCTCCTCGTGAGGGGAGCTGCTTTCCACTTTGTTGTCTTTTTATGTTCGTTTTGCAATAAATAAATAAATCAAATCAATCAATCAATCAATCTTTATCCGGATTCTCAATCTCCACCGAGTCTTATCGGTCAACTACGGATGAAAGCTCCGCCATGAGGACGTCAACTTCTATCTTCACTGAATCGACTAAAAGGACTGCTGCGAATGGATTGGAACTCTCAACTTCTGATAGTGCCAGTCAGGTTGAAGATTCAGGATGGGAAGGATTGGGAAGGGGCTTTCAAATGCGAAAATTTCACCAGTTTTGGGCTAAAAGCTATATTTTCTCCATCAATAATCTTAGACTCGGAGATACGAAGGAACCATCGGCGGAACAAATTTTCATGTTGTCAAAAAAATTAAGAGTTTGAAAACACAAAAATAAGAGCAAGAAATCATGATGCGGCCTATGATGAGCTCATTCAAGTGCAGTATACCTAAAATGATTTTCATGCATTTTTCTACAATGCTTTTCTTTTGTTTTCCATAAATCCACTTTATTTTTGACTCTCTCACTTCTCAGAAACATCAACTTCTACCACCTCAGCTTCATCGTCCTCATCTGCCAGTTCATTTGAATCTACCCCTGCCTCGAAGAGTTCCAGCCAGCCCACATCAACGCCGACGTCATCTGGATCTTTTTCCTCGCCAGACTCATCGTCATCCTCTTCTTCCTTCACGTCCACGACATCTGAAACCTTGTCGGCATCTTCTGAACTTATATCATCCGTAGCCACCTTGAAGGTTTTGAAGGAAATATCGTCTACTGGAGTTACTTCAACTTCCGAATCTTCATCGGTTGCCACGACGTCTTAAGATACCTCTACTACCAAGTTACCTATAAGAGTTGCCGGCTCACTATGCCATTTGCTAATAACGATGTGATCAAATCCTTTTTGAAGATTTTCAGTTTTGCTCAAACTTTCAATTCTGCAAAACCAATGTTCTTTGCTTCCTGTATCATCCCCTCCATGCTACATTATATCCCTCATTAAAATAATTAATTAGGCATTCGAAAATGGAAATTTCCTGTTGTTGGCTTTCCACATATCACTCCCTCAAATTTCCCATTTTCCACTTCATTCGAAATTTCTCGAAACTGTCAATTTTCGAATGTTCTCTCGACTCCTTATTCTCTCGTGTGTCCTCGTCGCCCAGGTTTCCGCTTCCTGTGATGTGGGAATCTTATTAGGGAATGCGACAGCAGACCACAGTAATACTACTGATGCAACGGCGACGGAGCCAACGACGGTGGAGCGTACGACCACGGTGCTCATGACGACAGAGCCAACAACGACGGAGCCAACAACGACGGAACCAACGACGCCGGAGCCAACAACGACGGAGCCCACAACTACCTCAACTGATGCTCCCACGACCAGCACTGCTCCTTCTGAAGCACGAGCCAATGTCGCTCGTCAATTGCCTAATGAGTCCAGAGGTCAGGTCAGCGGAGGAGACGTGACTGTGCCAGTGGAGACAGAAGAAAATACCACCACAGCTACTCAAGGACCGATTGGTTTGTTTTGAGATTCTGAGATTCTGAAACTTAACATTTCCAGACTGCCGACACTGTAATATGGCCAGCATCCAGCCAATTCTGAATGGACCAAACATGACTTTCACCACGGAGTGAGTTTTCAAAAGTACAGTAATTCCAAATTTGAAAGTTTCAGAGCCCTCGAACCTGTCAACGGATGTCTCCGAGCTCGTGTAACTTGTCTCACTATCAAAACTTGCAAGAGTCATAATATGACTGTAAGCTTTGGAGTCTTCGGGAATATTCTGTCATTTTGAGATTCTGAGATTTCGAGATTTCAAGAATAATTCTTCCTCCCAATTTTCATTTCAGGTCACCACTGGATCTGGAACCAAAGTGATCAATGAAGCGACTACTGTGCATACTGGGGATGCACAATTCGCCTGTATGGACGATGGCAAGTATGCATGGAATGATTTGTGAGTACAGTAGGCCAAATTTTAAAAGTACGGTTACTCAAATGTTCAGCACCGGAATCACAAGCCTCTCATGCAACTTTGACGACTGCTCTTTTTGGTAGTATACTTTAGAAAAGAACAGTTATTCATCGATGACAGATGAAGAGAACTTTAACTTTTCTTATATCCATGATTTGTGATTCGAATAAAATTTTAACCGACGGAAATTTGAAATCAGTACTCTTTTGAATTCAGAAGTTCTTAGATTCGGAGATTCTCAGAGGTACCACACACCCGAAAAATCGTCCTGAAAACCGGTGGTTTTGTTAAGCAGTTCTGCACCTCTTTTTTCTACTGACAACTTTTCCGATAACCACTAACAATCCTGTTAGGCCGAGTTTAAGAATAGAGGTCCAAAACTCGGCATTGAATTCGATCAGATTCTTGATCATTTTCAACGATTTTCCCCTAAAAACTTTCAGATTGTACATCTTACTGTACGCTACTGTAGTTGGCGGGAACCCGTTCATACTATTCACCTATCTATCGAAATGGTTTTTTTTCATGTTTGACAATTGAGACAGAACAAAAATCGTGATTCATACCGATAACAATATTTGCTCGACGGAGCAAAACTCAATACCCAAGGATTATTCCGACTGGTCAAAAAATCAGTCAATGTGTCATCGGGAAATACCTAATCCAGGCTCAAGAAATGACAATTTCCCCCTCACTCGTCACTATTCTTTTGTCATTCTGCATAGTACTTAAGACTGTCTTGAAAATCAAAAAGTCATTCTCCACGCCATGAAACTTTTCTTGATTCTGATTCTCTCTGTATTCTTTTTCTCTGATATCTCTACTCTCTCTAATGATCCAGTGTGCACCAATGGGTTCACGCTGGTCAACAACAAGTGTCTGAAATTGTTCACGAGTAAAGTGAGCTACAAGGATGCGGAGAGGAGCTGTATGGACTTGGGAGCAACATTGGTGACGGCGAAAAATGCGGTGGTGAGTTTTGAGAACTCTGGAGGTTCTAGAGATTCTGATTCCAGGATAACCAAGCCATCTCTTCCGTCGCTGGCTCCTCGGCCTCCTTAATCTGGATGGGGCTCTTCTGTATGGACAGTGATCCTTCGAAATGTCTATGGGATGATTCTACGGGCTCCGCAGAGCTCTACAGCAACTTTGCCAGCGGTGGGATTTGAACTTTGATTTTTTGACCTCATATTTATGGTGAAGCTTATCATGTTCTAATCACTTCGCCATCCTTATCACTAAACCAACACACACTTTTCAGGCTTCCCTCACATCGACGTCGGCAAGTGTGTTTACTACTCGACGCAAGGCGCGCTGGCTGGAAAATGGCTTAGCGGGGACTGTCAGAAGGATCAATATGCGTACGTGTGCGAGCTGCCGTATACACATGCTGGTGAGCAGCTCATATCTTGAGAACTAGCAGAGTTGGAGAAAATTTGTCAACGGGAAGAATGTGTAAAATTGAATTTTACACAACTTTGTAGTTGACAAAAACTTGAGCGCTCCACTGGTTCTTGAGTTATGCGTCTTTGAAGCTGAGCCTAGATAGAGACGCAGAGAAACGAGAGTGTCTATAACTCGACTTGTAGTGGGTCGATTCCGATGAAAATTATATAGATCGATTGGAAATTTCTTGAAGATCATGACTGCCTGGAGAGTCGCAGAAAAAAGTGAGTTTCCAGATGACTGCCAATACAACTACAACGGCCACTGCTTCACCTTCTACGACGCGCCACTCCCGTTTGCCCAGGCTCAAGAGAAATGCGAAGCCGAGTGTGGAAACCTGGCATCCATCACCTCAGCCCTCGAGAATCGCTACGTGGCCACCATCGCCAACCGCCTCATCACCGCCTACAACGTCTACATCGGAGGAATGTGGCCGCTGGCCAACGTGTTCAGCTGGATCGACGGCTCCGCGTGGGCCTACAACAACATCGACCCCTCGTATACCCATGGTCCCAACTGTATGACCATGTCCAACTCGAAGAGCAGCCCGGTGGCCTCGGGATTCTGGTTCAGCATGAATTGCTATCAAGGGAACGCGTTCGTTTGCAAACGACCTACTGGCATCAAGTGTCCCGCTAACCAACCAGTGGTTCCGGTGACCCCAGTCCCTGTGAACCCCTCCTTCTGCAATGGAACCCACCTCCTGGCACCCGGAGTTATCACGTCTCCAAACTTCCCGCTTCCCTATGACGCCATCAAAGACTATTGTGCCTATCAACTCACCACCCTTGGATCCTACAACATCCTTCTCAGATTCAATGACTTCTCCACTGGATCGGATGTGGTTAACGTTTATGATGGCGAGTCTACCAGCAGTCCACTTCTGGGAACTTTCAGTGGATCCAAAGATCCATTCTCCTTGGTGTCCACTGCTAACACAATGCTCGTCACTTTCAAGACTACATCTGGAAAGTCTTCACCGGGATTTAACGCCAGATACACTTCCTATACTTTTGCAAGATAAATACAATAAACTTCTTACTGTATGGCAAATGTTCAAAACTTTTATTTGCAGTCAAAAATCATCCCGAATAAGAGCTATAAGTAGCACTGAATCCCTGGAAGCTCGACGTCGGGCCACTCGAAAAAGTGACCAGCATCGTGTTGCCACTAGAAACCAAAGCTGTCAGTGGGGTGTACCCATTGAACGATCCCAAAAGAACCGCATCCGACGAGTCTCCGTCATAGACATTGAGCACATTGGAGCTCGACGCGCTCACGAAATCCACGATTCTCAAGAGGACTCTGTTGGATCCAACTGTGTTGAGTTGATAGGTGCAGAAGACGTTGGTGTCGAGGTTCAGTGGGAAGTTTGGAGAGGTGAAGAATCCAGAGGATAGAGGAAGAGTGGCGTTGCAATTGCTGGTGGCGAGAATGGTTGGAGGGGGTACTGTACTTCCAGATGTCGGGGCTACTGTAGCAGGTCCACACTGAGCCCCAGCCGGTCTCTTGCACACGAAGCTATACGGGAATCCGCAGCTTACTGCGTACCACGAACCGCCGGTAGCGAAGTGTACAACAGAGTTCGCGATGGCCATACAGTTCATGATATGTTGATAGGCCGGGTCGATATTACTGTAGGTCCATTGAGATCCGTCGATCCACAACTTTTCATCGGCAGATGGCCAGACACCGCCGATGAGCACGTCTCCGGAAACTAATCGAGAGGACAGTGACGTTAGATATCGATTCTCTTGCTCCAAAGTGATTGAAGCCAGATTTCCGCATTCGGATTGGCAGGTGGCTTGAGCGTCGCCAAACTTCGCCTTGTCATGGAAGGTGTAGCAGTTGCCGTTGTAGTTGTAGGTGCAGTCATCTGAAAAGAGTCTCGTTTCTCTGTGACTGTTCAGGCAGTCATGATCTTCGAAAAATTTCCAATCTATCTATACAATTTTCATCGGAATCGACCCACTACAAATCGAGTTACAGCTTCTCAAAGCTTCTCTGCGTCTATTCCCCAGCCGCGTTGACTTTAAAGGCGCATATCTCAAAAAATAAAGAAGCTGTCAAAAAGTTGTCAACTACAAAGTTGTTGGAAATTCAATTTTGCACATTTTTGCAATTAACAACCTTTTCAATGCTTTTCTAGTTTTCAAGCTAAACCTCTCTAAAGTTCATCGGAGGTGGAAGACGCAGACAACGAGAGACTCTCGCTCTTCCTCTTGAATTCCCTCAAACCAGAACTCACCTGCCACAGTAGTCGGAAGTTCACAAACGAATGCTCTCCGCTGACCATCGCAATCTCCACTAACCCATTTTCCACTTCCCACTGACAAGTACACGCACTTGCCCTCCTCGACAAGAGGGAATCCTGAAGTTTTCCTTTTGATAAGAACTGCTCACAGCGTCTTACCATTAGCAAAACTGTCAAAACCGGCTGCCGACTGACTGGACGAGGTGTCCCAGATGCACTTGGAGACGTCGCTTTGGAGACAGTAGAGTCCAAGCCAAACGAGTTGAGCCGAGGAGCCAACGAAGGTGGTCAAGGCAGTGTTCTCCTGAAATTTTGGACTTCCAAACTCCCAAATGTCTTTGTCCACCTACCGTTGCATCCTTCACAGTAGCCAGAGTTGCTCCATATTCTCTACAAGACTTTTCAGCGGACTTGTAGTTTGTAGTGTTCGTGAAAAGTCTCAGACACTTGTTGTTAGCCAAGGTGAATCCATTGGTGCAGATTGGATCGGCAGAGGCAATGGAGGTAGAGAAGAATATGATGAGCAATGAGAGAAAATGTAGAATCTTCATGTTTGCGAAGATAGAATGACTGATTCTGAAAATTAGAGGGTTCTTTTTATACCTGTGAAATTTTCCTGGATCCACCCAAAATTCTGAACATTTTTTGAAATCCATAAAAAAAAGCATCCTGGGTGTAATCAGGCACACTTCTCTTATCAATTCTTCCTGGAGGAGTCATCGAAATTTTATTGGACTTTTTTTTCGAGAAAAATGTTGATAAAAAATTTGAAAACTCTTGGATGATGGGTTTTTTGAATCCTGGGATCCGATGGATCATACGATGTTCCAAATTCTTATCAGTGGTTTTATACCGGTCAAAACAAAAACTGATAACATCGAAAAAAAAACACGATTTGTCATTTTGCACTTTTCTTCCGTGGTGAGGGGTTATTTTAGGATTCCTGTCGGCGGGTGTTGAAATTTAGAAATTCTGATCTCTGTCGAATCGTTTTTCTTATTAAAAACGCAACCGTTTTGAAAAATAGGAAGTGAGAAGATTCAGAATTTGTGATCTTTGCTCTGAAAAAACAAACGGCATTAAAATTTCAGAGACTGGCTGAAAACGGGGAATCAAAAATTTGCATAATAGTTGAGACCACTTTTTTTTGACAGGATGGATTATGAGTTCAGAACAAAACACGAAATATGTCACGGTATCATGATTTCCAGACTTTCAATCGTCCAGATTTCCAGATTTCCAGATATCCAGATTTCCAATCGTCCAGATGTTCAAGTTTATATGTTTCCAAAAATCCAAATTTCCAGATTTCGAGATGTCCAGATGTCTAGATTTCCAGATTTACAGACTTTCAGAAATCCAAATTTTGAGATGCCCAGATGTCTAGATGTCCAGATTCCTGATGCCCAAATATCCGAAAGTCCAGATGTCCAGATGTTCAGAAGTTTCGATAGTCAAGATTCTGAAATTCAAAAGTGAAAATTTCCGATTTTTACCTTCTAAAATATCAAACCCCCTGAGAAAAGTATTTGCTTTCTTGTCATCAAAAATTTCAATTTTTTCCTATGTGCCCATTTTTCCGGATGTCCACTTTCCAGGCCTCCAGACCTTCAGACCTCCAGACCTCCAGTTCTCCAGACCTCTCTACTTCTAATCCCCCTGGTTGTTTCGACTGACCCCTTTTTATATAGGTACTCTCTTTTCGAAATTTGCATGATCCCCGAATACCGTTGAATCAAAGTCATGACAAAGAACACAACTACGTGCCAGACAAGCGGACACAAAACTCCACAAAAACAGACTATGTTTCATTTCTCGGCGAAACTCTGCCCCTCTAGAATCAACGTTCTCTTTTGGCCTCGGACCGGAAAATTTGAATTTCAAATCGTCTACAGTAGCCTAATCCAGGCCAAAGTTTTGTTCTCTTGCCCGGTCGCGTAGTATAAAAGAGCCCCCTGGCTCCCCTAACAGTCGTCAGAGCATCAGCATCATGGCTTCTTCTCCTTCTTTGAAAGTGGCCCTTTTGGTGGTGCTGCTCTCTGCTACCGCATCCGCGGACTTCTCCACCACCTTCGCCAACTTCATCAACGCCACGTATGGAGAAGCAATGCTGACCGCTCTGACTAGAGCCGATTTGGGAGCTGATGCCAGCTATGGAGGAGGGACTCATGATGGTCTCAGTGCTACCAGGTGGGGTCTTTGGACATCCTAGGCTCATCTAAAAGGTTGAGAATTTCAGCAAGCGCCCCATCGTCATCGTTCACGGCATCACCAACACCGCCGCCACGTTCAACCCCCAAAGAAACTACTTCAAAGCCAACGGATGGTCCGAGGAGACTGTCTACGCGACCAGCTACGGAGCCGGTCCCTCTGTCAACGTGCTCCAAGTAAAAATGGAATGCGCTTTCGTTCAACAAGTCCGCAACATGATCAAGGCTGTAAATTTGTTCACCAAACAGAAGGTGGATGTCATTGGGTACTCGTTGGGATCTCCAATCGCTAGGAAAGCCGTTTTGGGAGGGAACTGTGTCGATCAGACAACAACGTATCTCGGCGAATCATTGACTGGTATTGTGGAGACTTATTTGTCGGTGGCTGGTGAGTCTCGAGTCTCAAAGAGGGGTGTATTCCTTTCTGTTCTAGGGGCCAACCGTGGAGCCAGTCAGTGCAACATTCCGCTTGCCTTCCTTACCCCAGTCTGCAACCTGAACAATGGACTCACTTGCACTTCGACCTTCATCAAGAACATCAACCCAACTTCGTAGGTTTTATGGTCTGAAGCCTTTAGACCAGAATCCTGAGGTCTCAGGATCCCTAAGACCTCAGGCTCCTTAAGATTCCAGGATCCCTCAGATCCCAGAATTCCAGAGATCCCAGGATCCCTGAGATCCCAGAGATCTCCCGAATCTCAATGACCTTTTTTCTATTGACCTCTCTCACTTTTCAGCACCACCCAACAACACTACGAGGGCAACAAGGTCTTCTCGATCTACGGACCCAACGACGACAAGGTTGGATACAATCCACCGGCTCTCGCCTGCTCCGGAAAGAGATACTCGTTGATTGAAGGAGCCGATGCTGAGAAGATTGATGTAAGAGTATCGAATTGAGCGTAAACACTGAAATTTTTTTTTCAGGCCGTTGGAAACCACGATCAAATCTTGCAAGACACTGTCGCCCTTCAGGCTCAAGTGCTCAACACTCAAATGCTCTAATGGTTTTTGAGTGTTTGCGGTTCTAAAATTGACTCCTTATACTGTAGTTTGGACTCCACAAATTCACACATTTTGAATGAATTTTTAGAAGGAATTTGGTCTTTTTTGTATACTCTAGAAGTATTTGGAGGGTCTCACAGACACACAGACAGAAAATTACTTTGCCAATCTCGAAGATCACAATCTCAGCATTCGTCGTTCTTTGTGTCCATTGCCTTCTATCTCTTTTTGTGATCTCCGACATAGAATCTGAACGTCATCGGAATTCTTGACAAGATGATGTGACAGTTTTTTTGCAAGACAAATTGGTTTGGTTTGATGTTTGAGAATTTGTCTCACTAATCGAGGCGTCTTGATTTGATAATGACATCAGGAAACGATTATAACGCAGACACATGGACATTGGGAAACAGATGGGAAATTTTATCAGAAGAGATAATAAGGATGGCATGGACATCTGGAAAATCAGAAAACTATGAGCTCCGACAGACAGATAATAGACACAGGATGCTAATAGGTCATAAATGCAATAGGGAAGGTCACGGTTATTAGGAGTTGTCGTAGAAGAAATGATTACTGTAGAAATGGATGCATCGAGACTTGGGCAGCTGTCGGACGCTCCACTGGGTGCAGTGAGGTGAGTTGGGACAGGAATTGGAGCTGGAAATACAATGGAAAATGGACGACTGGAAAAAGGGTATCTGAGAGCTTCTTGAACAGCCCAGAGAGCTCAAAAAGACACGAAGGATCGGCAATTGAACATCCGGATAGAACGACAAAAAACACCCACCGCATCCGGATAATCCAACCAGGCGATCGGCCACTGGCCACTTCGAATAATATCATTCGTGCACACTCCCTCCATCGGCGAGTTTAGGATAATCAGCTCAGCCGAGATGAGCCCCAGCGCGAAAATGTCCACCTTCTCGTCATAGTGCTCGCTGGTTTGCTCCGGCGCCATGTAGTACGGAGTGCCTGCGCCTGCCGTGTGGTTTTGTTGAGCATCTTCCATTAGGGATCTGAAGGGGAGCAGATTTTGATAATCATAAAAGGGGGTGGAGCTCACTGTAGACCTCCTTGTTGCAATCCAACAATTGCGCGGGTAGCGAGACCGAAGTCTCCAATCTTCAACTTTTTGAAGTCTGCGCCTCTGGGGAAAAAGACGTTGGCTGGTTTCAGGTCTCTATGAATGAAGTTGTTCTTATGGAGATGGCCAAGAGCGCACGCCAACTGCTTAATCCAGTCTCTCATGAGGATCCACGGACGGCTGCGAGCAGTTTGGCTCAGCTGGAGCCACTCTTTGAGAGTGATCCTCTCGCAGAGCTCCATTGCAATGTACAGATGGCCTACTGATTTGGTGTGGTGCTCGTTGAAGAAGACCTCCTCGAAGATTATGTAGCCGGGGTGGCAGCCGATGGAGGTGATGTTGTTGACCTCGCGGGCCGCTTGAGAGAGCGTGGTTCTGGAAAAAAAGAAAAGGATTTCACGACTGAATTCCCAGCTTTTTGTTTGGGTCTATTAGAGCATTTGGACCATTTGTAACGTCGAGAAAAACGCACTCAGAAAGCGCCAGGTTTGATGACAAAATGCACAGATTTCCGAAATCCGAATCTCAGGTCAATTTGAGCACTCACATCTCACCAAAACGCCCAAAGGTACGCAAACACCAAATTTTCAGAAAGCGCCAGATTTGACGACAAAATGCACTATTTTTCAAAGTTTTGACTTTCATGGTTGATGACGTTTTAAAGTGTCCAAATCGGCCTAAGCTTATCAAAAATTTTAGAACCAAAAATCTGTGCATTTTGTCGTGAAATCTAGTGTTTTCTGAACACTTGGAACTTTTTGACGTTTTAGAGCGTCCTGAGCTCTAAAACTGATCTCGGTTTGACAAAAACTGTCATAATCGAATGTTTGAAAATCTGAGCATTTTTCTGTCAAATCTGATGTTTGCTGTGAAAGTTAAGTGTGCTCATATTTTCTGATATTTTGGAAGATTTAGAGTTTTGGAGAGAATTCTCAGAGGTAATCTGAAAAGAGTCTCTTGGTCAACAAGAGAATAACATCAACTCCCGACTCACCCATCCAAATCCAACCTCTTCACCGCAAACTGCTCCTCGTCTCTCTTCCGTTGCGCATGAAAAACGACACCAAACGAGCCGTGGCCCAGAACGCTGACGATCTCGTACTGATTATGGAACACCTCCAAACACTCGGTGCATATGGTTTGCTGCTGCTCCTTGACCTGCATTTTGAGAAGGAGCAATGGAATAATGTGGAAGATAGAGAGTGGGGGTGTAGTTTTTATACAAGATTTTCGTTATGAGCTCCTGTTGTTTGTGCCATGACGAAGATGGCCATGTCACCTACTACACTCATCCGGATCAGCGCGCATAGTTTAGCCGATTGATCGATCATTGACGGGGTCGTTTTCGTTGATTTTGGGTGTCTTAGCTATTTATAGGATTTCGAGAGTCTCTGGAAGAAGTTCAGGCAGTCTCAGAGATTCGGGAAGACTATGTAAGATTCTGAAAGATTCTGGAACATTTTGAAGGGTTCTGGAAGGTTCCAAAAGACTCTAGATGATTCTGGAAGATTCTGGAAGGTTCTGAAATGTTAAAGAGGATGTCCGTCAATTCAGAAGGCTTATTATGATACTTCATTTCTTGGCACAAATTTCAAACAACAAAAAAGAGATCATCAATCAAAAAAATCATAATACTGTAGTCGTCATGTCATCAGCTAGCATCCCCAGCAATCCAGCAATCGCCTTAACGTCCTCCGAAAATCGGCGAGAACATTGGGCTCAGCCTATGCGGCACTTGAGCCCATCCCAGCGAAGTTGGTCCACCAGCCATGTTGTCTTGCACCACGTTATGAACCACTCCATTCGAGTACCAGTAGTCTTCGATGGCACGACGGTTGCGGTGGTGGATGAGTCCGGCGGATACTGTAGATGTGGAGAGGAAGAGGGCGAGGAGGAGGAAGAAGGGGAGGAGGGTCTTGAACATTTTGGAAGTTGGAGAACTTGTTTGGTTATAGTTGAACCTTACACCCAAAGCCCTTTTATGCCAAAGTTCCCTGAAAAGTGGGCGGAGCTTCTCAAGAACCCAGGTCGCCTTCTTACCCACCTTCCCAAAAGTTTGAAAATCATTGATAAGAAAAACGAAACTTCTAGAAGATAGTCTACTCTCCCCCATCATTTTTTCTTATCATCAGTAAAGACACAAACAGCAGCCACAAATACACATAAAACCACAGAAAGACATATGGGTGGTATCAATCAGTTTTGATCTTTGAAAAGCAAGATCAAGCGAAAAGATCAAACGACTAAAAGACCAGAAGGGAAACCCCCCGGTTTTCTTGGTTGGTTTTGATACAGATAAACAATAAACGTGAAGGGCAGAGTGGACCTCTAGACTTGTTGATAAGCACGTAGGCCACGGATTCGGATTCGGAGGTGGTTTGGAGTTTGGATCTTGAGAATTGGAAAATTTTAAGCTGGGGTGATCTTGGCGCATTTTTTTCGAAAAAAAGGATCTTCCGAGGGAGTGAAAGGATCATGAAACTGACGTGTAGCTAGAGGAAGGCTGTGCCTGACCACGGCGGATTTGCAGATTAAAGTCTCAAAGAATCCAACGAAAATGAGTATTGAGGACGACTGGGAAAAGATAACAATGAGTTTGAATCAGTACTACTTCTGAAAAGTCTTTCAGAATCCCTGATGAGTTTTTAAAGATTCTGAGAGATTTTGAAGTGGTTTGACGGATCCCGGGCTTCTGGAGGATTCTTAGATGGGCTGAAGGATTCTGAGGGAATCTCAGGTCCTTAGAATCTCTGAGTCTTGCAACCAAAAGTCCTGATAACGTCTGGAATATCATTGGAACCAAGATCGGTCATCTACGGTGCTGGCCAAAAGTATATCAATTTGGGTGATTCTTAGTGCAAAATGGCCAACTTTGAGCAGTTGAAAAAGTATGTTCCAATTACTCAATTTCTATCAAACTTGGTGAATGTATTGAATAACTTAAGATCTTTATTTTTGTAGTTGACAACTTATGCTGAAAATTGATCTGAAGTGAGTTTCGCGACTTCAAAACTTGTTACATTTTTGTGCAAACGGCCAACTTTATCGGACCAATGATCTTAAACGCGACATAACTGACTTGATTGTGAATTCCGTAAAAAGTTGTCAATTATGAAAATGAAGATCTAGAGTCGTTTGGTACATTCCCCAAGTTTGATAGAAATCGGGTAATTGGAATATACTTTTTCAACTGCTCAAAGTTGACCATATGCACTGAAAATCCTCGAAGTTCTTATTCTTTTGGCCAGTTGAATTCCTTTGAATTCCTGAATCATCGAAAACATGGAAGATTTCAACTTCCAAAATCCAAAAACTCATCAGCCTGAAAGTTTTCCATATGGGAAAGTGAACCCTTCGTTTCCACTGTTTCATTCCACTTCGTGCTAGTTTGTGTCCTTTTCGTTCCCTATCCCTCATCTCGCTTTTTTCTCCTCTATGATACATCACACTTGATAAGATCAGACTGTCAAACATCATTCATTCCAAACCCTGATTCGGATGATGATGATGACACTATCTTGTTTATGAGACGGTTTCCTTTTTTTTTCTCATCTGCAGGATCACGTGGGGGAGTAGTGAGGAGTGGGGGAACGGAAGCGAAACCGGGAGGAATGATGAAACTTGGGTGTCAATGACAAGGCTGGAGATGACGAAGAAGGTTTAATTGGGAAGGTTTTAAATTCGGAGATCACTGATGGAGAGAAGAACAGTCAATGAACGATCAAGTGACGAGACGATGGATGTTTGGTTTAAGGGTTTGCAGGAGAGGACAGAAAATGAGAAGATGGAGAAAACTTGGACGAGATGAAAAAATGTTTCCTGTGGATATACTAAACTGCCCTAGAGGTATTGTACAGCTGAAATCCTGAATAATCAAACTCTGAATCTCCAGAAGTAATCTGAGAGATTCGGAAAGGTTCCAATAGGTTCTGAAGGATTCTGAAGTATTCTGATGGGTTTTAAACAATTCTGAAATAGTTTGGAGGATTCTGAAGGCTTCTGAAGAAATCGGAAAAGTTCTGAAAGATTCTCTGGTATTCCGAAGGGGTCAGAAGGATCAGAAAGGGTTATAAAAATTTCTGGATGATTCGAAAAGGTTCTCATGGATTCAGGAAAGTTTTGAAGGGTGCTGAAGGATTCTAAAAGATTTTTATAGATACAGAAAAGTTTTGAATGGTTCAGAAGATTCTGAAGGATTCCTGGAACTGAATTTGAATCTGGAACCTTACAGCATTTTGTGGAAACTGAAATCTAGGAAGTTGAGAGTTCCAAAAGACTTTTACAGTACTAAAAATGTCTCCCAATCTGAGAAATTCAAGCTTAGACACCCCCACGCTCTTCAAAAGCCAGAATCTCTAAACCCAGACGTTCAAATCCTATGGCTTAGAATCCTGTGAAAATTCCTTCATCCGGAACCCCAAAATCCATACCAAAAACCTCAAGATACCCAAGAAAGGTATTCCCCAACTGATCCCTCTCTTTCTTCTCAAAGTCTTTGAATGATTTTTGTGTCCACTCTCTAGCTAACCCAGTCTAAAAAATTTGCCCAATGTCACGTATGCAAAATATCATCATCATAGTCATCATTCAGTCTGTATTCGGATCAGAATGTGATAGAATGGGGGAAGCGACACAAAATATACTTTTTGATGTGCGTAGGATGATGACAATTTGGAATCTTGGCTAGCTAGAAGTTAGGAGGAGTGACGTCTTCAGAATGTGTACATTTTGGACTAGAATTCTCAACGGAATCGTTGATTCGCCCCACTCAAATTTTCAAACCTGAACTCCATTTGTAACCCTCCACAAGTCCACATTCCATTGTTCCTCTAGTCTATGAGGGTTGATAGATCAAACCCTTCTCCGAAACCGTTCAAGATTCAAGATGACTAATCCCCGCCAACTTGACCACGCCCCTTATGACATCACGTGACCCTCTCTCCCAGAGCCCCACAAGACTACTATAAAAGCTTATAACCTGAATCAGTTTCAAACCACAACCTCCCTCTCTCAAACTACAACTTACAAGATGTTCAATACCCTCCTCCCCATCCTCCTCCTCCTCGCCCTCTTCCTCTCCACATCTACAATATCCGCCGGACTCATCCACCGTAACCGTCGTGCCATCGAAGACTACTGGTACTCGAATGGAGTGGTTCATAACGTGGTGCAAGACAATATGGCTGGTGGACCAACCTCGCTGGGGTGGGCTCAAGTGCCGCATAGACTGAGCCCAATGTTCTCGCCGGTGTTTGGAGGACGGTGAGAAACGATTCGGCTGATTCTGTATACGATGCGATCTCTGGATTTTCAAGAAATGTCGATAACTGTTGTAATTCGTGTATGACCATTGTAAACTACTCTCACTGTCAAGTATTCTGTGAATAAACATTTGAAGATCTAAATTACTTCGAAAGTTCTTAGAGATCACTTCTGAAAATTCTAGAAAAAATTACAAGGGAACCTAGTATTTAGTGTTTAGATCTCAATTTTGAAGTGGATCCGGGGCTACTTCTCAGTTGAACAAATCCCTACGTTTCCAGTGGCCATGATATCCGGATGTCCCCATGTTTCACTGATAGAAAGCTACTTGAAGAAAGACTGGATTGAACCATACAAGCTTATCCACGACATGGACCACGGTGGTTTATTTAGACAAAGCGATCTTATGAGCGAAAGAAGCCACGAAACCATATCAGTGTGTCTAACCTGATAGCCTGCACTCCAAGTCTTTGACACGATAGTTCTGAATCGGAATATCTCAAAACCAATGATAAAACCAAAGTCACGTGCCTCCCCCAGAAGCCAATGATATCATCTCACCCCGCCGATCACCATCACAATACAGTTCTTGGTAGTCTACGCTGCTTACGTGCCCAACCTGAGAAAAAAAATGTTCATCGGCGCCGTTCAGACAGACACAAACTATGGAGGGGAGACCAACGGGGGAAGACCTTCTTTTTCTTTAAGGGAGAGAAGACTGGGTAATGAAAATGAAAATGGGAATCGAAAGCGGAGGAACATGACTGATGGTACTGTCTAAGAACGGTGGGCACTGAAGAATGGTCCATATGACCTCAGGTGGACCTCTGATACCTCTGACCTCTGATTCATCATACTAGGTACTAGGTCCACTATAATGGGGGGGGGGGGGGGCCCCCCTTTGCG
>LR543327.1:91233-189615 GCA_900536305.3 Caenorhabditis sp. 40 LS-2015
GGGGGGGGGGGGGGGGCCCTCCTTTCGGACCCCTTTTTGTCTATAGTGGTTGATTCCTCTTGTTTCCACCCAACTCATTCAATTTAGAAGACAAAAATACGCCTTCTAGAACGTTCTCTGAGGCCGGTTTCGTTGTCCAACCTGGCTGATCTCCGATTTAGTGTCAACCTCCCCATCATCATACCTCGAAATTCCTCTTCTTCCGAGTCTTTTGTCGTTGACACCATCCCACCACGTGACCGGATTCTTCTTCGCAAACTTTTTTTGCAGCAGCGCCAAGCCTTGTTATGAATCAAACGGTTTGATGTTTGACATTTCATCGATAGATATATTCATGTATGTCGTTATCAATCACTTTTAGTGGAGATACATAGATGACCATTAGAAGTCGTTTGTCGGTTGCTAATACAGAGATCACAGGAAAAAAAGACAAAAGGAGTTGGGTGGGGTAATAGAGATCTTTGGGAAAATGAGGGGCTATTTTGGACACAAAATTGGACGAAGAGGAAACGCGCCAAAGGTTCGCCAGCCAAAAAGAAAAAGGGACTATCTGGGGGTCAAGATGAGACAGGTCTGACTGGAAATTCATTGGTACGTTTCGCAACCGGTTACTTCGCAACCGTTCACTTTGCAACCGGTCACTAGGGAGCTGGTCACTTGGCAACTAGATATTTCTCAACTGGACAGTTGGTAAGTAGAACTGGACATTTCTCAACCCGACATTTTGCAACCGGGCACTTGGCAACTGGTCCCTTGTCAACTGGATCAAAACCCTTGAAATTCCGAAAACCCTCATCCACACATCACCCCGTTCCTTCTGAATCCAGTGACGTCTTCAAAATCTGTACCCGCCGGGTTCTGGCCCTCGAATTGTCATCATTTTTCCCCCATATGCTTGTTGTCTATTGTCTGATTCTTCTCACTATCATAGTAATGATAAGAAAGAGTGAAATTTGCCTACGTGCCGAAGTCAAAGAAAATTTTCACACCGATTCTCGTAAGGTTGGTGATCGTGAACGGTGGCCTAGAAAACTTCAGGAGAAAAAGTTATGTCATGGAATTGTATGGGGGGAACTGTTCAAACAATCTGGAAATACTGGTGGCCTAGAAGCTCTGGAAAAGCTAGTCCGTCGAGCCAAACTTTGCAGAAATATTAGTATTGACTTTGTTCTTACACTAGGGAAGTTGGTGGCCTAGAAAGCTCTGGAGAAACTAGGCCACTAAAGAAAAAACTAGGCCACCAAAAAGGATTCCTAGACCTTCTACAAGAGAGACACTTTGCTCCTAAAATTCATCCCCTAGCTTTCTCCACACTTTTGGATTCCTAGGCCACAGATGCCCCGCCCTTTTCATTATGCAAATTAGCATCCCCTCTCGCTTTCTTTTTAATCAAAACTGGTAATCGTACTAGAAGCCTCCTGACGACCACTATAAAACCCCTTGACTCTCATCATTCAATTATCAGTCCTCCCTGCTGAAAATGCGTTCATCCAACGTATTCCAGACGGCCCTTATTATCCTTTGCATCTTTCTAACTACAGTACTCTCGCAGTACGCCTACAATCCGCAGTTCTACTCGCAGTTCGCCAGCCAACAACGCAACTACTACAGTAATCCGAGAACGTACTATAACAGTCCAGCTTATGACAACCTTTGGGGTGGTGGAGCGCCGAACCATGGTGAGTCGGGGAGATGAGGTGAGCGTCAGCAAATGCGCTCCAATTGACAATGTTCTCAAAATTTTCCAGGATGGTCGCAAGTCCGTCGCTACCACAGTCCACAGTACGCACCGGTCTATGGATAACTTTTTTGTACCTGCACCTAACTTATCGTCAATGAATGTTTGAAGTTCTCCAGTTTTTGATGTCATAAACATGATGATGATAGAGAATAGGAGGCAGGCATGATAATAAGCTCCGCCCACTTTTTGGGGGTTTAGAGATTTAGAAAGGAGGGTATAAATAACCCGCGGAACCTCTTGGAATCCATCAGCAAACTTTGCTTCTAAGCTTTCTATCCCACAAAATGTTCAAGACCCTCCTCTCCGTCTTCCTCATTGCCCTCTTCCTGTCCACTACCGTATCCGCCGGCCTCGTCAACCACCGCGCCCGCCGTCAAGCCTACTACTCGAACGGCGTGTACAACAATCTGGTCAACGACCCGCTTGTCGGAGGATCCACATCGCTCGGATGGGCTCAAGTGCCGCACGTCTACAGTCCAATGTTCTCGCCCGTGTTTGGAAAGTAATGTGCCAAACCAAGTGTCTGATATCGAGGAATTTTTCTAGTGATCTCAAATTGTGTATTATGAATTTTGTATTGGATCGTGGTGTTTAGCTTGAAATCATAATAAAGGATCTTATTGAAAGCTTTGTTGTCGATGCAGTATCCAAAATCCTTGGCATCCTTTGACTCCTTAAAACACTCCTAGACCGGGTCATCGACGATCGAGGTCAAAAATGGAGGACGAAAAGCCTATAGGGGAAAGTCTCTCTGCGGATTCGACTCAAAACCCCAGCTGCAAAGCGTGGTTAGTTTTCACTGAACCTCTCTTTCAGTAGGCAAAGGTGTTTGAGCTCCAGAAGACGTTAAAATCTCCTGACCAAATCCAGAATCCTGATCTTCAGAAAATGTCCAAGCCATTTAGATAGTTTTTGTCCAGATCGGTCCACTAGCATCTGATATCCGATCCAAAAAAGAAAGAGAGGTTCAAGAACTTAAATGGGTAGCTGTGGTCACTGTAGTCGAGGTTTGAGTCCGGTTCCATCTTTAGACCTTCTGATCTCCGACCTCCTGACTTTCCAACCTTCAAACCTTCCGAACTTTCGACCTTCCGACTAAAAAGGTTCCGAACTCTTCTAGACCACCCTCTCTCTTTATCTACCCCACTAATCTCCCCCTCTCACTTACCAGGCAAACCGTCCATGATCTACCCCAAAAAACCTTGCAAAAAGTCACGTAGACCATTTTCCTTACAGAGACAACAGACGGTTTGCGGCTGCTGCTGGCCACCCCCCAAGTCACACTACTACCCTCTTTGCTGACGGTTTTGTTGATAATGATGATGATGATGTTATGATATGAATGGAGGGAGTATTAGAGATCGAAGACTTCCACATGTTGTCCAAATGTGAAAGCAGAGAAGGAAAACTGAAGACAAAGGAATGCAGATGGTTTACTATGTGTTTATAAGTCAAGATGAGAGAATCGGATGGATACTGTAGACAGAGATGCAGTAGTCATCTGAAGATCAAAGGTTGTCAACCAGCTTTGATGATAACTGCAGTATACTATGACATACAAGACCGTACATTTATATACATTTATTTCCAGAAAAAAGACTCAAAAAACATAGAGATCAATGATTCAATCACCGAGGAGTCCACGTCCAAACTATACATACTCCATCATTTACTTTCCAAACACCGGATTGAACATTGGACTGGCGACGTGTGGTACTTGAGCCCATCCGAGCGATGTGGATCCTCCGAGCACTGGATCCGAGACCACGTTGCTGACGACGCCGTTCGAGTAGTAGGCTTGACGGCGGGCGCGGTGGTTGACGAGGCCGGCGGATACGGTAGAGGACAGGAAGAGGGCGAGGAGGAAGACGGAGAGAATAGTCTTGAACATTTTTGTAGTAGTAGTCAAAGAAGCTTTGCTTTGCTGATGACTCGAAAGGAACGACGGTTGTGATATATACCTAGAAAAGTGGGCGGAGTCTATGAAGGCTTATCAAATGATGATCACCGAACCTTCAGGAGGTCTCAGACTAAACGGGTGTACTAACAAGGTGATGTCATAATGTTGTCAGTGAGAAATAAACAACAAGGGGGTGATTGATAAGAAGAAGTTTGAGAGTTTCTCCGATAGGTTTCAGTGATCAAAACAAACAATGCATACTAGAAAGAAAAACGGGAGAATGGTTTCTATTTTCAGGTCACTTCTTTGTTTCAAACTTTCATTTTCGGCTGTGTGTATGTCCATCTGAAGTTTGACGGTCAGTCAGGCTACTCATAGCTCACTGGATGGTTCTTATGGGAAGATCAGATCATGGCAGTCAGTCCATGAGCAAGATCGTCTTTTCTTGGAAGTCCAGCCTTTCATCGGAGCTTACAGGACCAATGGAGCCCCGCCCACGGGCAATATTGACCTTCCAAAAAACTCTGCAAGAGACCTCTACAGCTCATCATGAAGCTACCCGGTGTTCCATAGACCTAATCACTTCTGCCTATCTGAGGTCGAGGGAGGTTCACCGGAGATCTCACAGGACTTCATGGAAGCCCTCACATTGCTCATCATAAACCTCTCAAATGCTCCATAGCCTCCACAACTCACCCAGTCTCCCATAGACCTCCCAGTTTCTTCCGATTCTTGGGTATTCCCCCAAAATTCCCCTTCACTTCTGACTTGCCCTCTATTTGCCTGTCTATTATAGTTTGTGGCACTGAACGGTTTTCTCAATTTTCTTCCGATTTGTCACGTAGGCACCCGTTATCACAGATTGTATCTCTTCTTCTTGAATGAAATGGCTGATGAAATGGAGACCATGTTTTTTTTTGGGATGATGACAATTCGAACCCCCGGGAGACTAGAATCACGTAGGTGGAGAAGAAGAAGAAGAAGAAGAAGCACATTGGGGAACGAGAGATTGTGAAGTAGGGGGGAATCTGTATTTTGTGTGGGAGTAGGTCGAAAAGTAGATCGAAAAGTGAAGGAGAAGACGAAAGATTTCAGAAGTACCCTTTAGGTTTTCATTAACTCTCTTCAATACTTAACGTGAGCTGTCTTCTGGAAGGAAAGCCGAGTCTAACCTTAGGCCTCTGTGGTCAGACCCAGCTATCCTGCCAGAGGACACCTAAGCGGACCCTGAAAGCCTCAGGCCAACATCAAGATGATTATGCTCTCCTGTTTTGATCCGACTACCCTTGCGAACATGAATCACAGGACCATGAGAACCTCCCAGACCTGCCAAACTTCCGACCACCATTCCTAGACCACCATCCGTTCCAACACTCTCCCACTTGCTGATTTGTCATCCTATGCATTTTGTAGCTGCCTCGCTGACATCCATACCGGATCATAAATCTCCAAACATACATAGCATTCTGATTACATCTATGTATCACATGTGATACAAATCACCATCTGTTCCTCGCTGTGTTTGTGTGTCAGTTGACTACGTGCCGAATTGCAAGAAATTTGGAGACTTGTCCTGGAAAAAAGGAGAGACGCGATCAGAAACGAAAAAGTGTTTGGTATATGTAGCAGATGATTTGTTGATACGAATCGGGAGGTTCACATGGACGACATGTGGAGAACTTGATTCTTAGGGGAAGGAGGATAGGGGAGGGGGGAAATATTTGCACCCAGAGAGATCGAAAAACACAAGGGAGGGGATTGATAGAGATGATCAGCTTCAATCTAAAGTCGTTTTCCGGTCTGAAACATTTTCAAAATCCAGGCAACTCAAAAACGGCTTAACACAAAGTCGCAGGACGACCCCCATAGGCGAAACGGCTGGGGATCCTATATGGACAAGGACCCAGAGAGGGGTCCTCGTCCATATAGTTGATGTACCCTCTGAGAATCGCTCACCAGATGTACCCTATGTGAAAATCTTTAAATGTACCCTTTGAGACTATGTACCCTTTCCCGATGTTCCCTCGGAGTGTGGACCAATCTAAGGTCAAGGGCGGATCACCTGAGATCCCACAGGACTTGATGGAAGCCCTCAACATCTACACATTGCTCATCATAAACCTCCTCAATGTGCATATTCCCTTGTGTAAGGCAACCCGTTTCAGAACAAACCAAATCTAATTGGTTTCAAACTTTGGCTCCATTCTTCAAGTTCTCAGACTGACTTCCCCTGGTGTGTTTCCGACGCTCCAGATCTTGTGATTCATTCCAGACATCTCTAGAAGAGATCAGGTCGGCTACCAATGAGTTGCCTCTATCACAACAAAACCTCTATGATCTAATCTCATGTGGAACTCCATAAACCTGGATCTTCGTTTGTTCTGATCTCCAGAAAACTTCCTTTCCATTCATATCACTATCATCCAATTCTGACCACTGGTTTCTATTGGACTCTAACCTCAATTCTGACCATCTTGACAACTTATAATCCATAATCATTTATTCATTGTATGTCATAACAATTCAATTCGAGATCGGCTAACTGTCACATCAAAAACGAACACGATTCAAATCCATTACTTTCCAAATACCGGCGAGAACATTGGACTGTAGACGTGCGGCACTTGAGCCCATCCGAGGGAGGTTGGTCCTCCAACCATGTTATCGGTGACTACGTTGTTGACGACGCCGTTTTGACCATAGTAGGCTTGACGGCGGGCGCGGTGGTTGAGGAGACCGGCGGATACGGTAGTAGACAGGAAGAGAGCAAGGAGGAAGACGGAGAGGAGGGTCTTGAACATTTTGGCAGGCTAATAGCAGAAGGGTGGATAGCAGAAAGTGCGTATGATTGAAAACTCCTATCAGCGCGTTTTTATACCCCTGGGAGGGTGCTTATCAGTTCATTGTCAAGCGTTGACCGAAAGGGGCGGAGTCTAGTTTAGCTTACTCATGTTGTCGGCCACTCACATGAGGCAGAGATAAGAACAAGAGGGGGCGGAGTCTCGTGTGTCTCTTATCAGTTTTTGGTCTATCAACTATCATAAACTATGTCGATTCGGTGTCGTCATGAGGTGAAGAAAGGGAGAAGCGATGTGGGTGATAAAATTTGCGATAGGTGTTATGTTATAGAGAAAACGACAGGTCAGAAGTTTGAATGCCAGGTCTGTAACTTCAGAAACCTTAATCTAGATCGAGACCATGATGACCTACAGAGATGATTTTCAATTTTCAGAAGAACAAAAAGATCGAAGGCCAAGGGTGGTTTACCAGAGATCTCACAGGACTTCATGGAAGCCCTCACATTGCTCATCATAAACCTCTCAAATGCTCCATAACCTCCACCGCTCTCCCAGACTCCCATAGACTCTCCTAGACTCTTCTGATTCTTGCGTATTCCCCCCAACACTTCTGACTTGCCCTCTATCTGTCTGTCTATTATAGTTTGTGGCACTGAACGGTTTCTCCGATTCTCAATTTTGTTCCGATTTGTCACGTAGGCACCCGTTATCACAGATTGTATCTCTTCTTCTTGAATGAAATGTCTGATGAAATGGTGACCATGCTTTTTTTTTTGGGGATGATGACAATTCGAACCACCGGGAGACTAGAATCACGTAGGTGAGAAGAAAGAGAAGAAGAAGCACATTGGGGAACGAGAGATTGTGACGTAGGGGGGAATCTGTATTTTGTGTGGGCGTGGTCCAAAAGTAGAACGGAAAGTGATGAGAGAATGATGATGGCAGATATCCAGAACCATGTATAGTGCTGGCCAAAAGTTTATAAAGTGCAAAATGGTCAACTTTGAGCACTTGAAAAACTAATAGTGGATGAGTTGTACAAATTGTTCGCTTTTTGAGTTGGATGATAAGAAGATAGTTAGAGGCGTAGATGGAACAATAAGAAGGACACATGGCAGCCTAGTTGCTCAAGGTTCGAACTTCGCGGCCATGATTTTAAGGTCAGAAATCTCTAGACAACAATCTACAGTGCTGGCCAAAAGTTTTTGAATTTTGGACATTTTCAGTGCAAATTGGACAACTTTGAGCAGTTGAAAAAGTATGATCCAGTTATCCGATTCTTCTGAAAATTTTTAGGTCTATTAATCAACTCTAGATCTCCATTTTTGTAGTTGACAACTTTTTACGAAAATCGAAATCAAGTGAGTTATGCCGCGTATACTCACACAACTACACAATGCAGTTCATTTCAGTGCAAATTTCAATGATATTCAACGCGACATAACTGACTTGTTTGTGATTTTCTGAAAAAACTGTCAACAACAAAGATTGTAGATCTAGAGTTGCCTGATACACCTACAAATTTTCAGGGCATCCGGGTGATTGGAACATATATTTTCAACTGCTCAAAGTTAGCTAATTTGCACTGAAATCACCAAATTCATACAACTTTTGGCCAGAGCTGTAAACCGAATTTCTGAATATCGAAGAACATGGAAGTTTTCAAGTTCAAAAATCCAGAAACCAATCAGTCTATCGAATGTTTCTCTCTGGAAACAGTCCAGCCAACCGTTTAAACCTCAGACCATCCGGTCGTCGAAATTCGGAAAGATCAAACTGAAGAATCGTTTATATTATAGCTATCCAGTAGCCTTGATATTTTCAACCTATAAATTTCAGAACCTTCTTGAAACCTCCACAATACGAATATTATTTGGCCTCTAGATTCAGAATACGTAACATATAGAAGGCTCTCTCTTCGAGTTCTATGAGAACTCTTTTTTTCCAATTTTCCATCCGCGGTGTACTAAATTTTTGTGTCGAATTGTCTTGCCACTTCTTCCCACTTTTCAAGTTTCCAGAATCGTCTAAACAATTTGACCTCAACGTAACAGATTCACAGAAAAAAAAACATCCGTAATACATAGTTTATTCTCGCATACATAAATACACATAATACTGTCAAACATAGAGATCACATTGTCAGTCAAAACGAAGAATACAAGAAAAGAAATCCATTCACTTTCCAAACACCGGCGAGAACATTGGACTGTAGACGTGCGGCACTTGAGCCCATCCGAGCGATGTGGATCCTCCGACGAGCGGGTCGTTGACCAGATTGTTGTACACTCCGTTCGAGTAGTAGGCTTGACGGCGGGCGCGGTGGTTGACGAGGCCGGCGGATACGGTAGTGGACAGGAAGAGGGCAAGGAGGAAGACGGAGAGAAGGGTCTTGAACATTTTGTGGGATAGGAAACTTTGAAGCAAAGTTTGCTGATGGATTTCAAGAAGTTCAGAGGGTTATTTATACCCCTCTCTAAACCTCTAAACTTAAGCCCCCCAAAAAGTGGGTGGAGCTTACATGATCAATGACATCAACACCATCTGTGTGATCTCTAGACCCAATAAAAAATCAGTCTCGGGGACCGCCCACATTTCATCTTATACAATTCTTGTAGCGGGCCAGCTGAGAGGGTGTTGATAGATCAAAGCGTCAGGTTGAATGAATTCATAGGACGAATTTTCACATGTACCTTTAAATCAGAGATCTTCTTGGTTTTGTGATTCTGCAGAGAAATTTATTAGTGAATTACAAGACAGACCTCCGTATAGTGAAGGGAAACATAAATTAACAACGAAAAATGTGGGAAAAAGGTGATGATAGTGAGAGGGGGGAATGGTTTGTTTCAAAGATCATTATATTCACGGGATCTGAACGAAGCCTCAATGCTGGCCTAGAATACGATGACTCGGCCACAAAAATATCTCAACAGGAATGACTTTCTATTAGGGACTTTTTTTTTAATTTCAGATTTTTGAATTTTGCTTTCAATAAATCTCAGAATTTTACTCTTTCCACCCTTTTACTCGCTTTTTTTCTGGAAGATCCCGCGAGTTTACACTTTTCGTATCTGTTTGTGATGAAAAAACTCAAATTTCAATCTAAAAACCACTCGTTTCCCTTGAAAACGCTCATTTTTGTCAAAAATCGCAAAAAAATCGCATTGTTGCAAGCGCGCTCCGCGGCTAATTCTTGTCGGATTCTCGACCGCGGCCGCCGCATTTTTTTTGTGGAAATTTCTAGATTTTTCGAGAAATTCTACAATTTCCCAATGTCAGAGTAGTTTTTATCAGCAATTTTTGTTCTGTATAATTTTAATGAAGATTTTCGAATTTTTCAAAAGCAAACTTTTCAAATTTCGGTAGATTTTTGATCGAGAAAAGTGAATTTGAAGTTTTGACCAATTTTTTGCGGCGGGAAAAAAATTTCTTGAGCGCTCGATTTTGATTTTTTGTTAGTTTTTGAAGTTTCAAAACAAGTTTTGACGCATTTTCAACGAATTTGTGTCGATTTTCTCGCGAAATTTTTTCCCAAATTTCATTTTCTGCAGAAACTAACCATCTCCTTTTCAAAAATGGCCACCGCCACCGACTCAAACCTAAATGGATGGAAGAATCTGCTCGCCATGTCCACCAAAGCATCCACCGACGATAAGCTGAACGATGTGTACAAAAAGTTGGAGGAGGACGTGAACGCAGTGGAGCAGCTGTCGATGAAAGCAGAGGTAAAAAATCGAATTTTTGAAAAAATCTCCGCCAAATTCGAATTTTCAGAACATGCAATTCCTCGAGCTGGCGATGCGTGAAGCCGTCGGCGTTCAGCCCGACGGCGGACCCTGTCTCTTTTCCCGGTTCTTCCAATTGGGCGAAACGGAGCCAAACGTTCTGGTTAATTCGCCAGAGAAGGTTGCCGCTGCAAAGGTAGTAGAATTTCGAGGAAAAATTGCTTTAAAATGAGTTGAAAGTCGTGAAAATTGATCTGATAGGTTTATCACTGCTCCAAATGGTCCGCCGTCGCCTAGGAGCTGGCAGAAAGCAGCTTCCTGGACCTTTTTTAGCTGAAAATGGCTTTAAAATCTGCTGAAAATGGGCCAGAACCTCTCAAAATGCCGAAAAGTTGTTGAAAATCCGCTGAAATCGGCTCAAAATCGCTCCAAGCCTCCGAGATGGCTCAAAATCACAAAAATCTCATTTTCAGGAGCTCGCCGATCAACTCGACGACTATCTTCTGCTCGGAAACTTCGCCGAACAGTTCAAACAAGCCGACGGGATGAAGGCGTTGAGAAATTTGACGGTGAGACTTGAATCTGGCGTTTCAAGGTGTCTGCGTCTCTCGAAATCTTTCAATCTATCCTGGGACTCTCTAGAAGCTGGCCAAGACGCTTCTGGAGCAGGTTTCAGCTTTTAGAAGTTCGCCTCACCTCGAAAACCTGGGTCTTTCCGAACCACAAAATCCACGTCTTCAGCTCCAAAAGTCAAATTTCAATCCGAGAGATTGGGCGAAAACGAGAGACGCAGACACCTTCATCTTGAGAGAGCGTTCCACATCTAACTCTGCCCCTTTTTTTTAGCTCTCCCCCAACGAAGAGATCAGCCTTCTCTACCTCCGCCTGATCCCATCGCTCGCCGAGAACCGCCCCGAATTCCAACGCGTCGTCGTCGAATCCGAACTCTTCACTGCCTATCTGGAGCTTCTGGATCGTTGCAGAGACGACGTGAAGCGGGAGAAGAAGGACAAGAAGGCGCAGAAGATGAGCGAGGAGAAGCCAAAGGAGACGTTCGTCCCCAAACTGGCACCGGTGCTGCTTCAAGCCGTCATCTCGGCGGTCTCGTCTTGCGTGCGAGGTTTCGAGCCCGGATGGGTGAAGTTCTTCGAGAGCAAGGGCGTCAACAAGCTCGTCAGAATCGCCGGCCAGTCGGAGGACACCAAGACTGCCGCTCGTGCCGCCCATCTTCTCTGGGCCATCAATTTCAACTTCTCGGGTAAGGAAATGTTGTCTAGGAGGTTTCTAGGCCAGCCGACGATCTGAAAGGTCTAGAAGCTTCTTGGAATTCCAGAAATCGAACAGTTTTACCATCCATTTGTTTCAGGCGAGCCCCAAAAGAAGAAAACCGCCGCCACCAAAGCGAGCAAGCCGGACACCGAGGTGGAGGAGTTCATCGACGAGAACGATCTCTACAAGCAGTACCTCGACGGAAAGCACAAGCAGCAGCAGCAGGAGGCCAAGAAGAAGGCAGCACCGGCTGCAGCGCCAGCAACGCGTAAAGTCGACATCACTCAGGCGCAGGCTCGACTTCACCGTCTCCGATCGCAAATCGTGACGGTCTACGCGTCGTTGGATCAGCGTATCGCTAGAATGGAGGAGGAGAAGATGGACGAGGATGGCGAGGAGACTGCCGATGCGCAGGCGTTCGCTTTTCTCAAGGACACCTATCAGCAGATTCAGTGAGTTTTCAATCGTGGTCGGCAATGTGGGCGGTGTTTGAAGACCTCGTTGTCCTGTAAATGTACCCTTGAACCCTCTAGACTTCTGGGCTCCCATTAGGTGTATGTTGCCAAGCAGATCCTTGTCAAGAGATCTCCAACGGTCCTGGGCCGGCTACGGATATCCGGAATCTTGGAAACTCATTTCGAGAGAGGTTCTCGTACTTTTGACCGGCTACAATTCTGCTCAACATGGTCAAAGTGGCCTCTGGAAGATTCGGTGGTCCCCAACACGTTGCCTTGGAGTTTTCGAGCCTCCGAACCACTTTTACAGTTCCTTACGGTCAGAAATTTGCTCTCCAGATTCTCAGATCTTCTGAGACCTTCTGAAGTCATCCGGATGCTCGGAAACTCATACAGAAGATTCTTAGAGAAAGAAATTCCCTTCTAGAAGGTTCTGGAACCATGAAATTTCGGCAAACCTAAACACGATTCTTCCAGACAACTCCTTCTCTCCGTCGACAAGGAGGACATCAGTGTCGACGCGAAGAGCGAGCTCTCCACCTACGTCAAGACCAAAAACCGTGCGCTCCGCCTCCGCGACTACAAGGCCAAACTTCCAACGGACGTCGTCGCGAAGCACCTGGGCGTCGCTCAATGGTACACGAAGGACGAGATGATTGCGATCAAGAAGAAGGAGGCGGCCGACGCGGAGAAGCTGTCGAAGACGATGCAGGCGATTCTGAAGGAGGAGGGTGTGGCGAAGGAGCGGATGGAGGAGGAGCATCAGAAGCAGGAGATTCTCAAGGAGCAGAAGAAGAGAGAGGCGGAGAAGGTTGCTGCTGCTCCGAAGCCGGACGCTCCGAAGCAGCAGAATGCTCCGAAGCCATCGAGAAAGAGCATGGGAAAGGGTGGCAACAAGAAGAAGTAGAATTTCTTCTGAAACTTTTCCTCCTCTCTATCTCTCTCACTGTGATGATCTTCATACTTTCCCATTTATATACATAGTCTATAGATTGAATTTTTCATTTCGCCCCGCCCCTTTTGTCCTGTGAAAATCCATAACCAATGAACCAGAGTCCGATTCAAGCGGAAGTGTTTATTCAAGATTCATTTTTTTGGTCATTTTTCGAATAGTTTGAATTTTTGAAATTCGCGGGAACATTGTGAAAAGGTGGTGGTCCACTATATAGGATACTACGCATTAAATTAGGGGGGAAAAGTGGGCGGAGCCAATGGGTGGGGGATGGGGGACAAAAAAGGGAGAAAGGGACTAACCCGGGGGTGGTGTGGTTGAAGCTAGACAAGAAAAAAGGAAAAGTGTGCGATGGAGCGCACTTGAGACGGGAAAATATTCAAAAAAAAGGGGGGGAAATTCAATTTTTCGGAGATTGAGATCTTCGTTGGGGCGATTTCGAAGAAGAGTGATGCGAGCAGCTGCTGGCGCTGGATTTTGAACGGGGATGGAAGAGACGGTAGGAGAACGAACGGTGACGGGTGCAGGGGGTTTCAGAAGTCGAAGAAGAAGAAGGCGTCGTGGGCGAATTCAGCGACGTCGAGCACGTCGGAGAGAGTGTGCGACGTGGCGATGAGGGTACAGACGACGTGGGGAATAGAGAGTGATAAAACGTGGATTTTTTAGGTTGACGCTGCGGCGGTTTGGGCTTGGACGACGACGGCTTGCTGCTGTTGGTGGCCGCCCGGTTGGAGTCGCATGCAGTTGAAACGAAATGTCTGCGGGAGCGACAGCTTTTTGGCAACGTCCTTGTAGGCGTTGGTGTGCACGAAGCGCGAGAAGCAGTCCTGCAAAATGAGCCATAGTTGGAGGAATTTGGTCGAGTTTCAGTCATGTTATAGTCATTTTTTGAGGGTAACGGTTTGGAGTGGTTTTACGAGCCCAGGAGCTTTATTTGTGGGTTCAGTGTTGCCTGAGAAAACTCTGCTGGAGATACTCTATCGATCAATACTAATTTCGGAAATATCTGTTGAGTTTCCGATATTTTACAGCTCATTTTCTGTCTCTATTCTTATTTCAGCGACATCTCAATTTCTAGGCGGAATTTTCGGCTAATTTTTTGAACACAGGTTCTTCGACTGTTTCTCTATAATTCTGTTTTTCTAGAATCTTTGAATTCTCTCTGGTTCTCGAGAAAACCGCTTTCGAATCTTTCCTCTTTTGCTGCTGGCCGAGTTTTCCGCGCGGCTGGCCGTGGCCGCGGCGCTGCGGACTCCTCGTGGACAAGTCGAACGAAGCCGAAGGCTCAGAAAACAGATGAATTTTGAAGGTTTCGAGTGATTCTCGCTCAGCTTTCGTTTCGAAATTCAGTAGAAAATTTAAATAGGAGGTTATTGAAGCAAAAAATTTGGAAAAATGATAAAAAATTGAGCCTCTTTCAGTGATAACTTATTTTGAAGGAAACATTGTGATTTTCAGCCAATTTTTGGTGTTTTCATGCATTTTGAAAAGGAAATTAAAACTGATAGGCATGAGTCTACAGAATTAAAGGCTAGAAGCTTCTCGAATTTCTTCGAAAATCGCTAAAAATCCAAGTTTTTCGATTCCGAAAAATAATCAATTTTTACCCAGTTTTCCAAGTCGCAAAAACCTTCGATACCCTCTGAAAATATTCCAGAACCCCAAAAAAATAATCCATCTCACAAACCTTCTCCATGAGACGATAGACGTGAGCCTGCGCGCGCTCGTAGATGTTCTCCGGGAACGTCGACGGCTCCTTTCCCTCGACTCTGCAAACACCAAACATTCACACAAAATTTTCCCCCGAAACCATCAAACGATCAAAAATGAGCGAGACTGAGGGGCTTCTTTTCATTATCCCACTGAACTAGTGACGTCCGCGAAAAACGATGACTTTCGGTCGTCTTTAGAAAGAAAAAAAACGGAAGATATTTTTCCATTCAAAGGCCAAATTTTCTGCGCCCACGGAGACCTGGCGCTATAGAAATGTAATCGCGCTCCAGCGGGCAAATTTTTAGGCCGGCGAACCTTTTGAATTTTTTCTATTGTTTTGGACAATTTTTTTCAGTTTTTTCCACACATTGTGATGATAATAGGAGGCGAGCAATCCTTTGACATCGAAAAAACCGAAAAAAATTTCACCCAAAGCATTAAAAAATTTGAAAATTTGAAGGCGGAAAGCGCCTCCCAGTAGAGTGCGTTTGCATTTATATAGCGCCAGGTCTCCGTGTGCGCCCCCCTACTCACAATCCGATAATATCGGTCCGCGTGTCATGGTCAATGTTGATGGCCAGCGGTGACTCGGCAGCGATGAACGTGTCGTACATCTCCTGGACGGTGGACTCGAATTTCGCACGTCCCTCGGAGACGCCGACCGCTTTGAGCTCCTCGACAGCCCACCTGAAAATTGGGGGAGAGGTTGAAAGTACGCTCTATTGACATTCTAGCTCGTCTAAAAAGTCGCTCTATTGACGATCAGTGGTTCTCCTGATCCTCGATAGAGCGCATTTGCAATCGCGCGCGATTTTTTAGCTCCGGTAGATCAAATCAAACTTTTCCTCTACCAGTGCTGAAATTCGCGCGCAATACTCCCCGCTGGAGCGTACTTGCTGTCCAACAATCGCAATAGAGCACATTGGTAGATCAAACTCACCAGAACAAAATGTTCTCCTCCGAGTATTCGCTCTGCAGGAACTTGGTGAATTGCGCGCGCCCGTCGACGTCGTAGATCACGTGGTCGAACGCGAACTGCCACTCGTTCGGGCTGAAAATGAGAGCATGTGTTGGCCTAGAAAACTTCACCTAGGCCACCGCCTAAACCCTCTTCCCATAGTCCAGACCATGACGCATGTCACATCTTTACCTTTTTGGGCCTTTTTTCCGGTCCAGATTTCAAGAGAAAGAAAAAACCTGTTGACCCCGAAGCGAGCAAAAAAAAAGTCTGACTTTGTTAGATTTTTTCTCTCGCTACTGAACTCAATTTCCTGTCTGTGCTGTATACTCCCAAAAGAGGGGCACCGAGGAGGGAAATCTAATTTGGTAAGCCTAAGCCTAACTTCGTCGCTTGTTGATGTGCTCTTGTTGACCCCAGAGCATGATGGCCGAAGTTAGGGGATTTCTAGGTCACCGACGCGGCCTAACTTTCAGTACGTGGATTTCTAGGCAGTAGACCTCTCTAGACAGAGGTTAGGTCATTTCACCTCTCAATGAGACCTCAGTGGGACCACTAAGTGAGGGCATTTCAGTCTGTTTTGAGCATGGCCTAACTTTCCCCCTAAATGAATTTCTAGGCCATCCTTTACCCCTCAAAATCGTACCTGAGCCGTGGTGACGCTGGTACCGCGTTTGGCGAGATCTGATTCATATTATTAGCGGATGCCGGTGGCGTCGACCCATTCCCGTTGGCCTGATTCTCGTTGGATCGGCGACGACGCTCTCCTGAAAGATTCGGATGATGGTTGAGAGATTCGGAAGACGTCACAAGTGTTCTCCCCACATTGACACCTCTTTCAAAGTCTCCAATTTCCATTCTGAATTCAGATGACGTCAAGCGCTCTCGCGGTTTTCCCATAGCACTTTTCCATCGCGCGCGCTAATCCTATTGACTCGCGAGAGCGATATTCAACTTTTTGCTTTTTCACCAGCCAGCCCCGGTTGCTCAGTCTTAAGCTGAGCAATGTGTGGATCATATGGCCGATAAAGGATTATGTAAGGGGGGATTAGTCCTAAAGGAAATTGAACAATTCTTTGGTTGCTAAAGGATCACACGGTAAGGGGGTTTTCCGGTTCAAAGATTGGAAGCATAATTTTTCGATTCTTCGATTCTTCCAGAATCTTCCAGACATTCGGAAATCTCGAGAAAAGAGTATCCGATTTCCGCGCCATGTCTCAACTTCCCGTTTGACCCCCCCGACGCCAAACACGAACAATGGACGGGGGTCTCGAATTTCGGCCCATTTTTTTTTGGAAATCGAGATTTTTTTTTCGAGCCTAGGATCCGGCGAATGTAGTCGTATAGAAATGGAGATGTTGTTATTATGAGTTTTTTTTCTATTATTAATTTGTGTCATGGAAAAATAATTGTATTAGTAGAAGATGGGGGGAAAATAATATGTACATGGAATCCAAGCGATTGAGAATAACAACGACTACAATACATTTTTTGGGTTCGGAATGAAAAATATCGGCTACAGTAGCCCTAGAACCCAAAGATTCAGAAGTCGTTCAGAATCGAAAGAAATTTTTTTCGAGAAAATTTTTTCCTCGAGAAAATTTTTTTTCCGAGAAGATTTGTTTTCTCGAGAAAAAGTTTTTTCGGAAGTTTCTTTTCGAGAAAAAGTTTTTTTTTTTGGAAAAATTTTTTTCTGAGAAAAAAATTTTCGGAATTTTTTTTCGAGTTCAAAAAATTTTCACACTTCCGGTTACCCTTGTAGGTTTACTCAATAATAGTCACCGGAAATGGGCAATTCTCGGTTTTTGTGAAAAAAAAAGTTCAAATACTCGAAGAACCTTCATTGCTCATCAAAACTGAGCAATGATCGACCCACTCTCCCTCTAACCCCCCACTTGATCCCATTTCTAGGTCAATTAGAAGTCCCTTGGGAACTTCTAATTGACCTAGAAAGAGAAGACCCAACCAGAGAGAGAGGTCAATGAGCTGAGCAATAATCAGCTGAGCAATGATGGAGCCTGAGCAATCGGTTTTCAAGATTCTTACCTCTGGAAATGGACAATTGTTTGAGCAACTTTCTAGGTGACCTCATCTCTTGGAAGGGTTTGAAGCGTGATGGGTATTCTGAATTCGGGAGTGGAAAAAAAAACTTCTAGACGTGCTTGAAAAGAGAAGAAGAAGAAGATTCTCCAGAAGACGACGCTAAATAAACAGCGCCGTCAGGGACGCGAAAAAAATTTGTGGAGATGGAAAATAGGGGGCAGCACAAAAAAAGAAGAAGATGGAAATCGAGATGAATTGAATCGACTCCTTCTCTTCTTTTTCTTCTTTTCAGAAGACACGTCGTCGTCGTCGTCAGCACACGGCTTCACTATGGCGAAGCAATAGCAGAAGCGACTATAGGGAGAGAGAGATTGAGAGACGCAGGGAGGGAACTTTGAAAAGGGGGCGGAGCCAAAGTTTTTTTGGGGGGCTGGAAGTTATAGACAAGGTAGGAGGTGTAGGCTCTTGTTTTGTTGGGAGGCGGGGTGGTCCCGGAAGTTTTGGGGAGGGGAGAATATGAATTTTTGATTGTTCGTCTAGAATCCCTTTTTTCGTCACTCCCTGTAAATTTGGAAACGAAAAAAACTTGAAGATCAGAGAAGTGAGTCAGAGGGAAGAGGTGGCCAAGTTTTTTTTGTTGTAAGATTTCAGTTCGTCAACGTCATCGGAGAGGACTGTCTGGGTGATGATGAGAATTTGGGGGAGGAGGAAGAGGAAAACTTTTGAGAAATGAGAAGAGTTCGGGGAAGAAGAAAGTTTAGAGTCTTTGGAATTTGAAGACTCCGAGTCTATTAGAAGTTTCAAGAAATTGTGTGCACTGAGACTTCAGTAATCCATGGAAAGTTGTAAAAGGTTTGGGTGCAGAAAATTCGAAATTTTGAAATTTCAAATTCTTCGAATAATCGCGAATTTGCCTCTGGGAGATTCGGGAAATCAAATGGTTCGTGAGATTTCAAGATTTTGGGATCCAGAAGAGCTCGAAATTCTCGAACCTTTTGATTCTGAGATTCCGATGGATTCTGAGATCCCGAGATTCTGACATTCTAACATTCTGATGATTTTTGAAATTCTAGGAATCTAAGGTTCTAATGAATTCTGATGGATTCTGAAATTTTCAGATTCTGCAATTCTGGGTGACTGAGATTCTGAGACCCTGAGGTTCTGATGAATTCTGATGGATTCAGATATTCTGAGTTTCTGAAACTCAAAGATTCTCAAATTCTCAAATTCTCGGAGACCCCCAATCTGACATCACTTTTTGTCTGTCGATTTCCTATACTACGACTTCAGACAAAAAAAAGTACGACTACAACGAACGAACTCTCTCGTTCTCGAACCAATTTTCCTATCAAATACATCTTCTTCCTTCAACTCCACGTCATCTAGATTCGGAGAAAAAAATGAATCAAAGCATTTCGAAAATTCAGAATACACAATAAAGCACAACTATTGTCTCGTTTCATATTCCAGGATTCCACGAGAGAGAGAGCAAAAAATGAAGACCACAGAAAAAGCAAGAGGGACTAGGTTTTCCAAATCGGTGGCCTAGGATCCCAAAACCAGATTTCTAGGTCACCTCGAAAAAAAATCTTCCCAAACTTCTTATTATCTGTTCTTTCAATCTTTCATCGAAGTCCACTTTTCCCACGCTTATTTTCCCACTTTCCCTCCTTATTATCTGTTCTGACTCATTCTTGTTTTTTTTTCGACTTTATGAATCTTATCCATTAGTCCTTTTGCCTTCCTGACTAATGTCTGAAAGTCTGGATTTTCGTCGAAATTTGAGAAAGAGGCCTAGGGGGGTGTACAAAAAGTGTCTGTGTTCGAAAAGCTAGACATCATCATCATCATCTGAAAAACCGGATGAATACTTCACTTGATTGTGGTGGTGGGGGGCTCCAAATCCGATTAGACCATTGCTCAGCGATATCTGAGCAAAGATACAGACACAGATATGAACTGCGTGAAGCCCTAGTCTTTGTTTGTTTTTTTGTGGTCAAATCCAGAAGAAGAGAGGATTCAGAAGACGTGAGGAATATCAATTATTCAAGGGGAGGCCGGTCGCCACAATAAAAGAAGGAACACACATGGGGATGTGTCATTTTCAGAACTTGACCCTTCTTTTCTTGTCTGGAATTTCTTCGAAAAAAGGGATGGGAGAGATGTGTCAAAAAAACGTGGACCAAGGGATAGGATAGGGGATTGGGAGAAGGTGTTCAACTAGGGGGACTAGGAATTCACGGATTTGGGATTTGAGGCCACGGAAAGTGGGATTCTAGGCCATCAATGATACGATAACCTCAATATCCAACTTCGGGTTTCTGGCCTAGAATCCCGGAATGTCAGAAACTCAGAACCTCGAAATCTCAGAATCCTCAGAATCCGTTAGAATCTCAGGGTTTTAGATTCATAGAGTTTCAGAACCTCTGAATCTCAGAATCCATCAGAATCCTTCGGAATCTTCCAGAATCCATCAGAATCATGGAATCCACCAGAATCTGAAAGTCCATCAGAATCCATCAGAATCTCAGAATCCACCAAAATCTCATAATCTCAGAATCTCAGAATTTCAGAATCCATCAGAATCCTCAGAACCTCAGATTTTTCAAAATCACAGAATCCTCGGAATCCATCAGAATCTTAGAATATATCAGAATCTAAAAATTCATCAAAGTCTCAGAATTTCAGAATCTCAGAATCTTAAAATCCATTCGAACCCTAGAATCTCAAAACCTCTGAATCTTGGAATCCATCAGAATCGTAGAATCCATCAGAGACTTAGAATCTTAAGATCCATCCAAATCTCTAGAACCTCAGAATCTCCGAATCCCCAGAATCTCAGATTCCTCAAAATCTCAGAATCCTCAGAATATCAGATTCTCAGACCCTCCTTCTTCAAATTCATTCCCACTTTTTCCCCATAAACTAAAAGTCACTTTTCACTAGAAACACTTTCCTTTCCCCCTGTGGGACCCCCCTACTCTCTATTTTTGAGTTAACATTCCTACTATATCCCCCACGTCATCCCCCGGGTCCTCCGTTTTTTCATGGCTCGCTGCACTTGCTCTTCTTCATTCATTTCGGTGTGCTCATTTTGTGCTCTCTTGAAGGAGAAGAACGAGAAGAGCACAAGGAGCAAAAAGAGCACGACGAGAGGACTTAATTAAATGTGCAGAGGGAAAGAGAGATGGAGAGAATCGGAGAGACATTTTTTGTTTCAAAATTTCGGAAAGGAGATGAGCTTTGAGCTGAAATTGAGCTAGAAAAATGGGAGAGAGTGAGAGGGTGGAGAGAGTCAGAGAAAGAGAAAATAGGCACGAATTGGATTAGTGAACGGGAAAAGGGCGACGATCAAAAAATTAAATTTATTGTTTGATTTCTTTTTGATGTCCCAAAGTTTTAGAAGGGCGGGGGAGGGGGACCCCGGGGAATCTAAAATTTGATATAAAATTTTGGGAAATAAGGGAGAGGGAAGGAACGAAAAAGTACGATTTGGGGGATGTTTTGGATTCAGAATATTCGGAGTTCCAGAATCTCAGAGCCCCAAAATTCAGAATCCACAAATTCCAGATCATCGAAATTCTCAGAATCTCAAAAGTTAAGAATCCCAAATTTCATGTTGCCTTAATTCAGAGCTTCAAAGTTAAGGATCCTTAAAGTTCAAAATTCGAGAATTCAGGATTCTCGGAAATCAGGTTCTTGAAATTCAGGGTTCCGAAATTTAGAATCCCCAAAATTCAGAATCTTGAAAATCAGGATCCCGAAGTTTAGGATCCTCGAAGTTCAGTATCCTCGAAATTCAGAACTTTTCATATTCTCCACACTCCTTGGACTCCAAGAATTTCGAAACCCGGAAGAATCGTGAAACTAATTTTCAAACTTTTCCTCAACCTTTTCCCATTCCCAAAGTCCATTCTACCGTAATCCACAAAACCGATTTTCCCATTCTCTAAGTCTGCAAAAACTGGAAAAAACGAAAAAAAAAAACTATAGTGAAAAAACCAAGAATCCTCCCTCTCCTCCCTCCACTCCCTCCAGGTCTGATTTATTTTCTCCATTTTCCCATTTTCGAAAGAAAAACGTGGTCATTTTCTACTTCTTCTTCTCGCTTGCCCTAATCCTTTGATTCTCCTCTTTTGTCTCAAGAAGAAACAGAAACAGAAAGAGAGAGAGAGAGAGAGAGAGAGAGAGAGAGAGAGAGAGAGAGAGAGAGAGAGAGAGAGAGAGAGAGAGAGAAGAAGAGAGACGCAGAGAAAAAGAGAAAAACAGATCCTGGAGAGACTGACCAGAGAAGGCAGTCTCAGATTTTTGAATTTCAATATTTTNATGTTTTCCATGGAGAAACAAGAATGTTTGAGGTTGGGGATGAGTACACCAAAAGGAGGGAAAGTTCTGGAACATTTGGGGGACGTCTAAATCTTTTAGAACGCCCTAGACTCAGATTATCGTCATCTGAATTCAGAAGCCGATCCAAGAATCCCTGAGTTCTTGACCCACATCTCGTCCAAGCCCTTCCGAATCCTTAGACCCCCAAAAAAAGTTCATCTGTTCAAAAATCTCATAAACTCAGAACTCAATCATCCATGAAATGCACCATGCCCTTGTTTATAATTGCTCCAAAAAAAGAGCACCATGGGAAAAAAATGACTAGGGCTCTCTAGGACCAAGGAGGAGGTCAAAAAACGAAGTACTCATTTGGAAACGATCGGAAAGTCGAACAAAAAGTGATGACGACGGGTACCTCAAGACACAACGAATGTGTTCAGATGCTCACGTACTCAATGGATTCAGAAGACGTCGAGTTCAGAATCCTAATGTTCTGGACTTCAAGATTCAGACCCCACACCCTTCTCCTTATTATTCGTTCAGAAAAATAAAAGAAAACTCTTTCCTCGAAAAAATTCAGATGACGTGATCATCGTCGCTGGGGGATTCCCATGCCTAGCCGATTATTCCGTGTGTGTTTTGTTGCTATTTTCTTCTCGTACTAGGTGTTTTGTTTTCCGGTTTTAGAAAGCGGCGAACAAAAGACACGGATTAGTGGGAGGTTGAGCTGAAAATTTCAGGAAGAAGACGAAAGGATGGATGTAGGCGAGAGGAAAAGGACGAGGTGGCCGAGAATAGTGGGGATTTCTAGGCCACCGGATACTGGTTTTCTAGGTCATCGAGAATTGATGAGAGGTGGCCTAGAAGTTCCAACTTTGTGGCCTAGGAAACACGAAACTCAGCCCCTGAATCCATGGTTTTCGTTTCCATTACCTATGGCCTAGAGTTTCGAAGTCAGTGGTCTAGAAAACTCACATTTTTTATCATGATACCCAAGACCATAAGACATGGACTAGAATTCGATTACTCCCTTTATTTTGATTCAATTTTTTTTTCAAATTCCCCCATGTCATTGGTGCAAAAACTCACTACTAAACGGCAAGAAATCCCGTAGCTTGATTGTCAATATATCGATGACGTTCCGCCGCGACGTCTTCTCGAACACGGGCGCCGACACCGATCGCGGTAGCCGACGTTTTAGTGGCATCGACTCTCTCTATGGGGGGAGTTTTCGATGATTGATTTTTTTTTTTGATGATGGTGGTCTCCGAAGAATGAGATAGCCGGAAAATGAGATAATGATGATTATGAGAGGTGAACGAAACAGAGAATATTGAGAATAGGTAAGAAAAAATAAACGAGAGATAACCAGAGAATCAGACAGGAAAAGGCAAGATGGCCTAAAACCTTAGTTTCGGGAATCTAAGCCATCCAACATTAAGAAAAAGTCAAACAGCGGAGAACTGTACTTCCGTTAATAAACCGGCACCTCCTTCTTATCACTTTGACCCAATTTATTTCGGCTCCTGTGAAAGTTATAAAAAAGTGGTCAACTAACAAAATGTTTGTCTGTTTATCATAAACATTTTGTAGTTGACCGTTTTCCGATATCTGGATCAGAAACCGAGATATGTTTTGTCAAAGTGAAGGGACGAGCGGTGCCGGTTTATAAGGGAAATACGGTACATGTCGGTTTGTAGGCCATCTATAGGATACAGGGACAAAATTTTAGATTAAATCAAATAACCTAGAAACTACTTTTAATGTATTCTAAATCACCAGTTCTACTCTTCGTTTCCATTCGGTTCTTCGAAATCTCAAAAACTGAAGAAACCTAGAAAAGTTTGAGACTCAAATGATGAAAATGTCTGGGACCATAGAATACCCATAGATGAGGGTAAATAGATCCAAAATAGACGGAAATTTTCGGAGAATTCTGAAGTTAAATAAAAAGTTTTTGAATTAAAGTTCTTGTCAGCCAAAACTGAGTAATCTCGAAAACCAGAATTTGAATCTGAAACCAGTGTTCTAGGTTTTTCTCGATCAGATTCTGCGCCATCAATCTCAATTTCCATTGCTCAAAAATGGTTTTAGGATGGCCTAAATTCCCAAATCTTCAGATTCTAGGTCACTGTTTCAAAAACTACACTGCCACTTTCATCCATCTTCAGAAAGCCTCAAAAATATGGCACCTTCAAAACAATCTACATTTCAAAGTGTGGTCAATGATGAGCGAAGCGAAGAGAGTCCCCTTGGCTAGTTTCAGTCTAAACAACCCCTCCGGAAAAAAAAATTGAAAAAAAGGCTCTTCCCCCCATTTCCGGGGGCATCGTCTGGCGCCCCGGGAAACAAGAAAATAGACGGCGAGAGAGCGAGAGACGCAGAGAAAGACAGAGGGAAAGAGAAGAAAAAGGGCGGAGCCTAAACAATACATAACCCTCTGGAGGAGTCTTTTTGCCTTCTTATGCAACACAAATGAAGGGCATTTTTTGGGGGGGGGGGAGAAGTGTGTGTGTGTGTTTTGGAAGATGGACAACGTGATAGATGGGTCCCTCGAGTAGAGGGAAGGGGGATAGATATCACAGAGTTTTTGTGCCGATTTGGCATGTACGCTCTATTGGGCAAAGAATCTGAGAGAAGGAGAATCTAAAGATCGTGGGAGGTCTCTCGGGAGGGAAATGTGGAGGAGACTACGGGAGGTTGGTACAGGAGAACATAGTTCAAACTAGATGTTTTGGAAGTTTGAGGATTCTGAGGATTCTGAGGTTCAGAGGATTTGGAGATTCTGAAGATTCTAAGGATTCTGAGGATTCTGAAGATTCTCAGGTTCTCAGCTTCCAAAACTTCAGAAGGTCCATTCCGATCAAAAAATCCAAACAAAAAACTTGATATGCCTCAGTTGTAGTCCAAAAGACCAAATTTGTCCAATTGACCAGACCATCATCGGAAATACAAAAAAGGAAGAAATGACTAATAGGAATCACCATTCGGTTCTTTTTCCGTCTCCTTCCACCCATCTTTGGTTGATAAGGATTCACTCTATCTCTTTTCTCTCTCTCTTTCTCTCTAGTTCTTTTTTGGCGTCTCTTTTTGTAACAGATGTTTTGGAATGAGAAAGATTGTACTAGTGGGTGATTTGGAAACTTCTGATATCAGAATCCAAAAGTTGAAAATTCAGGGGACTTCGGAATACTCGGTGGTCTTGAAAATCTGCGAAATTCAAAATTCGAAAATGATGATTCATCAAAAACGATCGGAACGATGAACTCATTCTGAAAAATGTGAGAACCTGAGATAAAAAATGCATGTGTCCAAAACAGAGAAAAATTTAGCACCAAGAAAATTCAGAATTCTTCTGAATCCTTTAGAATCTACCAGAAACACCTTAGAATCCTTTAGAATCCTTCAGAATCCTTCAGGATTCCCTAGAATCAATCAGAATCTTCTAGAATCTTCCAGAATCCTTCAGAATCTTTCAGAATCCTTCCGATCCCATTCAAATTCTCTAGAACCTCTCAGGATCCCATGTGATTTTTTAGAATCCTTTGGAATCCTTCAAACTCTCCCAGAATCAGTTCAAGTCTTTCTAGAATAAAGCTCAGATTTGTTTACCCTTGATAAACTCGAAAATCCCCCGAAAATTGGGAAAACGAAATAATATAAAATCAAAAAAGTTTGAACCTCTTCTTCACGTTCTCCGAAACCAATTAGTGAATCAATAGACCGGAGAGAAAGAGAGAGAGAGTTACAGAGACCGATAGAAAAGAAATCATAGTGGAAGATTCGAGAGACGTAGAGAAGCAGAAAAACACAAATCCCGATTCTCCAAGAAACTCCCGGGCAGGAGGCATGCAAGAGGAGGACGAGGAAGAAGATGAAGGAGGGGGGACCCCTAACTTCGTTTTGATAACATCCAAAAGTTGAAGAGAGAGAGAGAGAGAGGGAGAGAGAAAGAGATGAAGAGGCGGAAGAAAACGCACGCGCGCCACATGTTCACTTTATGTTCACTCGCTTCGAGAGATTCTGGAGAGAAAGAAGATTCTCTCTCTTTCTCTTTTTATACTTTTTCAACCTACATCTGTTTGATGGAGGCGAGATAAAGAAAAAGACGATAGGATTTTACGTATGCAAAACGTTTTTTTTTTTTGGAATTGAATTTTCTCTATTTTTTTTCGCTGGAAGAACGTTTTGAAACTGCTTCGGGGTGGGAGGAGAATGGAGGAACATATGACATTTTGGAGTATGATCAAGGCAACATTTTGGAGTTTAATGTCGCGCCAATTTATTTGAATTTTCGATCTCGAAAAAAGAAATCTGAATCATACGGCTCAAAAGTCCAGGAACGGCGGATTTGGAGGGTCGAGAGATCAAAATCCAAGATTCAAAATCCAAAGTCCCGAAGCCTCAGAGTTTTCAGTTTTTTCCAGAACGATCTTGGATTTCATGATGATCATCATCATTTTTGAATCGTCGCCATAAATGGAACTGAAATTCTGAAACTAGAAATTTAGGATTCTAAATATTGAGAGTTTGACCGGAGAGTCAGAATCTCAGAATCAAAATCTGAGAATCAGAATCTCAAAATAAGAATCTCAGAATCAGAATCTCAGAATCTGCATCTGATCTCAAAATTTGTAGCTTCGAAACCGGGTTCCCGATTTTCGAGGTGATTCTCAAGATTCCAAGATTCCGAAACCCCAGAATCCCATAAACCCGAGGAATCTTGAAGCCCGAAAAACTTGGAATTTTAAGACTCTACAATCTTGAACTCTTCAGAATCCTCCAGAACTCTTCCGAATCGCTCATGATTCTTTAGAACCCTTCAGAATCCTTCAGAAACCCTCAAAATTCTTCAGAATCCCAGTTTTTAGAATCTCCAAATCCAAAAAACCTCCACCACCGAAAAAACTTCCTTATCGACAAAGCAGCCAAAAAAAAAAACCAAAATAAGCTAGTCAATCTTCAAAGTTTATCACGAGGGACCTCCTCTCTTGATCTTTACTCCAAGTTTTCTACAAAAACTTTTTTTTCCCTACACAAAAAAAAAACAATAAATTCACACAAAGTCACGATGTCCATTCGAGAAGGGGAGAGTCATTCCCAAGTGACCTCATTTTGAAAAAAAAAGTTGAAAATTTTCACGAAAAGAAAACTGACACAATTTGAAGGAAACAAACAGAGAGGATGACGGACTCCAGGGAGTCATTTGAAACGGAAAATTTTGAGAGTTGGTGGCCTAGAAATCCAAAAGACTGGAAACCTCGGTCATCTAGAATTTCGAGTGAGCACCTTAGAATAGACTCGACGACTTCTATGAAGGCTTCACAAGGGTGTTTTTCGAATGGTCATTTGACAAAGGGATTCCACTAGGAGGCTCCGCCCACTTTTGATTCTTCAAACAAACGCCATCCAATATTGGTCGAGAAATCTTGAACAATTTCAGGCGGATTCATTTCTAGATTACGATTTTCATTAAGAAAAATCGTTGAGAGATTCTGATGATGACGAAAATGAGAAGGGTGAGGAGGTAATGAATGAATTGTTGTTGATGAAAACACACAAAAACTAGAGAGGGAGAAAGAGAAGAGCACGACCAGTCACCCTCCGGGTCGCTCTCGGGTTGAGCTGTGACGTTGGTGGTATGGGTGATCAGGGCAGGAGGATCTGGAGTTTATGGTTCTGAGGATTCTGAAGGTTTCAAGAATCTCAGGTCTTGAATATGTTGGAGAGGTCTGAAGACTTCAAAATTTCAGGTTTAGGAGATCTAGAGGATTCTCATGGTTTTCAGAATTTCAGATTTTGAAGACATTGAGGATTCTGCAGGTTTCAAAGTTTCCGATTTGGAAATTCTTGATCATTCGAAAAATTCTAGAATCTCCGATTTTGAATATCTTGAGGAAGTGAGTGTAAAATTCTGAAAATTCTGGTTTCGATTCTGAATCCTGGCCTTCTGTGTTATTCTGATTCCTACTGCGTCCTTCGAAATTTCTTAGAATCTCAGAATCATCCAGAGTCCATTAGAATCCTCCAGAATCCATCAGAATCCTCCAGAATTCCTCAGAATCCTTCAGAATTCTCCAGAATCTTTCACACCGTCTCAGAACCCTCCGTAGTCCTTCTAAAGTTTTTAGAACCCCCTGAATCTCAGAACTCCATCAAAATACTCCTATTATCTACACCATCATAAAAAACGGCAAAGAAAAAATTCGAAAAATCTGACATCACAATGGGCCTCTCCCACTTTTGCCACCCAGCTGCCGGTTCCTCTTCCAACCACTTGACATTTTTATGATGAGCAATTTCGATCATCATCCATCACCAGCTCCTTCTGACTCAAAATCTCGAATCTCGGGGAAAGAAAACAGAGACAAGTCTTCAGGAGAAGATATATAGATTTTGAGCACGTGGCAAAACAAGACAACAAATGGGATAGTTGATGGTGGTGATGATGAGGAGGGGAAACACAACAAATGACTTGAGAAATGGAGGAGACAAGTGGTTGGAAGAAAACGTATAGGAGCTGGAGTCTTGAGCCTTTAGGCTTCTGAAACCGTCAAAAATAGTGTATCCAGATCACCCAGGAAATTGATATTAGCTCAAATAAAAATTTTTTCATTCAAGACAAAATTTGGGAAAATCGGACCACTTTGAGCGGGGTTTTGATAATCATTACTAGCAGACACTATTGTGCCTGATGACCCCAGAAAAGAGGTCAAACTTCAAAATTTTTGAATGGCTCAAAATTTAGGCTTGGTCTACAGAAAATTCCCTATCAATCTATATAAATTTCACTGAAATTGAACCACTTTGAGTTGTTTTATGACCGGAAAACAGAAGTGGACTTCAATTCCGGACAATTCCGGACAGAACACATGTTGATGTGAACCAGGAGACGTGAAAACCGAGATTTCTATCCGTCGCAAAATTTCCTATCAATCTGTACAATTGGGCTTAAAATCAGACCATTTGGAGCAAAGTTATGAAACGAAACAAGTGGATTTGAGGGTCACAGGATCTGGGGAGACCCCCTATCGAAACAGCTGACCAGCGATTTCGAGGGAAGATAAACGTGGAGGAATGTTGTTATTTGTTTTTTGGTTTAGGTCAGAGATCCATTTCACCTGAGAATTTGGGGACATGAAGATGGATGGATCTACCTGATGGATGTGGTGGAAAAATGAAAAATAGGGTGAATCGGAGAGCAAATATTTGGAAAGGTAATAAGACGTTGAACTTTCAGAATCTAAATTTCGAGGATCTGAAGTTTCCAAAAATTCAAATTTCCAGTTTCCCGCCAGAAGTTTATCTCAAAATCTATAGAGTTCTTGAAACTATACATCTTCGAATATTCTAGATTCTAGAGATTCAGAATCTTTGACTTCTTGATATCTGAAGTTTGTAGAAACCTTCAGAATCTTCTAGAACCTTTCTGATCTCTTCAGAAACCTCCACAGCCTTTCGGACATCATCAGAATCTTTCAGAATCCTTTAGGATCCTTTATAATCTCTCCGAATCCTTCGGAGCTCTTCAGAATCCTTCAGAGCCCTTAGGCATCCTTCAGAATCTTTCAGAATCCTGCTCACTCAAACAATACAGAAAACTCTACACCGAAACAGCTCATTCGACGACGCCATTCTGCAAATGCCAACGACCCGATTCCAGAGAATCGAGAGATAAGGAGAACGAGAGGCGCAGAGAAAGAGACGGACGTGAAAATTAATTAAGTGGTATCCCTTTCTTTCTCCCACTCACTTTAATTTCCCCATTCTCCCTTCTTCTAATTTCCCAATTTCGAAAAAAAAGTTATGTGAAAAAAAAAATTATTTTGAGCGCCGTTTTTAATGGCCTTTCGACGTCTCCAGAAGAACTGGAACCAATTGAGTCTCGACGTCGTTCATTTTTATCTTCTCTCTTTTCGGTTCCAGACATATACCACTTTAAGAGAAGAACCGAAGAAAAGAAAAAAACGAAGTGAATTGGAACGAGTCAATTTTCATTTTGATCTACTCGTGTGACGCGAGTAGCGCTTTTTTTAGGGGTATGGGGTAACTCAATTAGCTGGCGGGGTTCCAGAGGAAAGGAAAATGAAAAAAGGAAGATGTTCCAGATGGAAAAAGGAGAGAGTTGGTAGTAGGAATCGGAGTCTTGTAGGGTACTTGGGGATTACGAAAATTGAAAGATTCTGAAGCCAGTCAAACTACCATACTCAAGAATCTTACTGTGAAAAAATGAGCCTCCTAGCTTTATGTCCCGCCGAGATACAACCTTTTCAAATTTCCATGCGAAATAGTGCGTGGAAGGGGGAGAGCGTAGACGACGAGGCGCTCTGCGTCTCTCGCTCCCCCACGCTCTTTCCTCTCCAAAACTAAAACGGCTGTATTTCGTCTCCCAGAAGTCTAAAAGAGCTGATTTTTGGCTCAAAATGCTTGAAATTTTTTGGGGGATATTTTGAATGAAAAATTATAGCAGAAGATACTTCATAGAAGAATTCGGAATAGAAAAATCTTTTGAAAGACCTATTTGAATTCGTGAAATCAAATTACTTCACTTAAGGATCATACTGTAAAAATGACACTTTTTGACAAATTTCAAGTCGAGGTATAGTGTTGCAAAGTTTCCACACTCTTTTCACAAATTTTCACAAGCTCAAATCACGACTTAACACGATCCAAATTAGCAGCTTTTTGGCTTAAAATTTCTAAAATTTCTCCCATAAAAATAACCATAGTTTTCTGCCTTCTACCATTCTGTCTTCTAACCCATAGGATCCAAACACCATTCACCAATAGAAACCTTTCAATTTCCCCTGAAAATAAACACAAATCCCCCCTCTTTTTTGTTTCCCCCGAAACTAAAACCAGAACCGGCTTGTACTAAATGTCACCACTAATCTAATCACCCCTCCCCACTTTTTTTCAGCCATAATCCAATTTTCTAGTGTCCCTTGCTCTAATCCTTCGAGATGTGATTTCTTGCATCCCACACACTCTCACACCCTTTGTACACATTGTCCAGTTTATTTTAAGACATTTTCAGCCATATAATCCCATGGAGCGCGATTGCTGAGCCCCACAAAATAATAGCAAACTAACTGGATTTCGATGCCTTCCGCTTGCGATCACGCATTGAGATCTTGACACGGGAGAGCTTGAGACGCTCGCGGACTTGCTCCCAGCGAGCTCTGAAAAGTTTGACTTTGGAAAAACAGACACAGTGACAGACGGAAAGGATTTGGGAATCGGAACATGCGGGGGACACACACAGACACACAGACAGACATCCAACTGTTTTTTTGGAATTTTGAGGTGGTCAAGGTTAGTATGAAACCTTTTACCTCAAACTTTTGGATCTTCCTCGATTTATAGTGCTCGCATGATGTTCTTCCTCATCAAGCGGAGGTCTACTGTAGAAATGAAGACTTGAAAGTTTTCAAATAAGTTGTAGGAATCGGTTTTCCGAAAAGGACAACGCCAGAACCAAAACATATAGACAGATGACAAAAGACGCGAACAAAAAGAATTCTTCGGGAAATTTGGCTAGACGGAAAGTCGACAACTCACTTGGTAGCCTCTCGTCTGACGAGGAACACTGGTGAGCGGAACGCGGCGGCGATATTTTCCTTCAGAGAGCTCTTCTTACGTGGCGGGGTGTCTTCTGAAACAGTCCAAAATACTCCTCAGAAATTTTCAAGAATTTTGAGCCTAAAACCAGCTCCATTGGACTATGGGGAGCCGAGGTATGAAGCTGTGAAGATTTGCGAAGAGAGAGTGTGGGGAAGTGAGAGACGCAGAGTGCCTCGGCGTCTGCGCTCTCCTCCTCGCACACACTGTTTCTCCGGCAAACTTCGAAGCTCTGTATCTTGGCTCGGAATAAAGCGCAGAAGCTCATTTTATCACAGTATGCTCCTTGAAATCTCGCCTACATACCCTGCACATCTCCAACTTTCGACGACGACGATGAGAGCCCACTGGCGGTGCTGTTCTTTTTTGATGGCGGCAGGTTTTTGGAGCAGCCATCCGAGATGGAGATCTTCTTATTCATCTCCTCACCGAGACGGGTGACACTCATGGTTGAAGCCTTGTATGAAGCTGAAAATTTTGATTGGTTTTTTTTCTGAATTCAGGTGCGAAGTTGAAAGACGTTAAGAGAATCATAAAAATGAAAATCTGTTATCAACAAAGTCAGAACATTTTGATGACGTCTTTCTGAAAATATCTATGTAATCAGATAACAAAGTTACAAAAAAATGTTAAGCTCCGCCCCCTTTTCCAATTTCCACCGACACCACCAACATCATCGTGATGCTCCTCATTATCTCGAGAATCGCGTGGGTTGGAGTGTGTGTGTCTCTTGGTGTGTTTCATTTCCTCATTTTTCTCATTTCCCTTTTTTGTTAGGTCACACATTCTCAATGTGAGGGAAATTAACAGAATTCAAAGTACAAGGGAGGAAACCGTGAAGAAAACATTAGAAGAATTCAGAAGATCAATCAAGGAGACATTTGAAGTTAAGGGGACTTTGAAGGTTCAGAAGATGTTGAAATTCAGAATTCCCTCAAAAAAAAAATTCCTAACAAAATCTCATTCTTTCCTCTCTCCTCTCGCTCTCCCCACGCAAGGTAGCCACTTCCCTCTCATTCTTATACGCCCTCGCCTCCCGCTCTCCGGTGTGCACGGATGGCCGAGTGGTCTAAGGCGCCAGACTCAAGCGGGACACTGCTTGCCTCGAGTTCGAGGCCGACACTGGGCGTTCTGGTACTCGTATGGGTGCGTGGGTTCGAATCCCACTTCGTGCAGATATTTTTGGGATATAGAATGTTTTCATAACTTTTTAAGCATCGGTAAGTGTAAAATGTGTGTAAAAACAGGCAAAAAAGTGAGTGGAAAACTTTGCATCGGGGGATAGAAAGAAGATTAGATTCCGAATATTCGGATTAGCTCGAGCTAACAGAGGAATGGGGAGAGCTGTGAGAAACATTGAAAGGAAGAGAGGAGAAACGCAAGCAAATGACATTATAGCACCTGACTAAAACTGATTATTATCGGATTTGGAGAAAGTGTGCGTGAGAGCTCAAGAAATGTTATCCAAGTGGAAAAAAATTGTGAGATTTTGAACTCAAAAAAGTGAAAGAGGAAGGAAAACGAAGAGCTTTTTTGAGCGAAAAAATGAAACAAGTGCAAATGACACATCGCTGAATGAGACCAGAGCATGTTTGAATGAAAAAAAATGAGAAGATTTTCATTTCGAATACAAACACACACAAAAAAAAACGAATGAAAGGATGGGAGGGGAGAAAGTTTGCAGAAGACGTTGTCTTCTTTCAGAGATTGTCTCATTTTTCACACTTTTTCTCCTCCTTTTTTTCTCAAGTTTTTTGATGCTGTAAGATGAGAAGAACGACGAGGAGAAGAAGATGTTAGCCAAAAGGAATGAAGAAAAAAAAATGAGGAGAAGATTTTCCGTTTTCGACACGTCTATAGGAAGAGCCGGAGGCAAGTTTTCGGCTGGAAAAAAATACAGAAGAAGGCTAGACAGAGAAGGATTCGAAAATCTTGGGAAAAGTTTGTCGTGGTGGCCGATAAATTCAAATAGAGAAAGTTAGGCCAAAAAAATCAAAAAACCTAGATTACAAAGTTAGTGATGGTATCGAAATCACGAAATCAGATTTTCAAGTTGGTGGCCTAAAAAACCAAATTTCGGAAAGTTAGGCCATGACCTTGTTTCCTTGGTTTGTTGCTCCCGAAAGGTCAGTGTGCTCTCCAGCTCACCAATGGCTTTTTGGAATTCCACACGTTCAAAAATCAGCCAAGCGAAAACTTCAGTTTTTCTATGACTTCATTTTTTCAAAGAAACGGATCATTTTTGAATTCTGGGAAAGACTTTTCTTGGGTTGTAAGAACCTCAAGCCGACAAGGAAGGTTAGGCAATGGATCCCGAGAATTCCAAGTTTTGGAAAGTTAGGCCATTCTGACTCTCCAAGAGCATTGATAAGCCGATAAAGTCACTCAAGACAAAATGTTAAGCTCTGCCTCTTTGCAAACTCCACCCCTTATCAAGCTCCGCCCCCTCTAGACCCCAGTGTTAATTTCCTGAAACATAGCCAACATGCTCACATTGTGATAGACAGGAAATCGTTACGAATCATTATCAAGAAGAAGGTTTTCTAGACAGGAAACATGCTTGGTAATTAGATAACAGGGACGAAGACTGTATCATGTGTGTGCTCGGCGAGCACCAAAAACATGAGTGATGATTGTTAGAAAGATACAAAGATCTGTTGAATGATTCAACATGGCCTAGTTTTTTATAAGTTGGTGTTCTAGGCCACCATGGTTTAGTTTTCCATGAGTTGATTTTCTAGGCCGTTATACCCTAGGATTCTGACCCTTGAAATCTCGAGAACTTCCTCAATCCTAGCCCCATCACACTCAAAAACTCAATTTTTTCAGTCAAAACTCAATCAGCCGGAAAATAATAGAGAAAAAATCCAATAAGCCCTCCCGTGAAAAGCCTGTCGCCTAGCAATGGGCGGTCCTGGCCTGCGTCATTAGATCCTTTTTTCTCTCATGGTCAGGTGTCACAAAAAAAATGCAGAACAAAGGATGAGCACGACGACCAACACCTTTCTGGTCTCTTGTCTGCATAAAATATGTACAAACCTGTGTTGAAAAAGTTTCGAAAAAATTGAGAGACAGGGAGAGAGAGAGAGAAGAGAGAGAGAGAGAGAAAAAGAGAAAAAGAGAAGACTTTGTGTCGAAAAACAGTGAAAAACTTCCTCATTCAAATTCGGTGAGAAACAATCAGTGTATCGGTTCGATACGATTTCGAGAAAATTTTCGGAAAAAAATTTTCGAGGAATTTTCGGAAAAAAATATTCGAAAAATTTCTCGGAAAAAAAATTTCGAGAAATTTTTTCGGAAAAAAACTTTCGATGAATTTTTGGGAAAAAATTTTTTCGAGGAATTTTCGAGAAATTTTTCGGAAAAAAGTTTTCGAGGAATTTTTCGGAAAAAAATTTCGAGACATTTTTTGGCGCCTAGCTTTTCATAATTTTTCAGTTTCCTAGGCCATACACACATTTGTTAACGGCCTAAAGAGAAAAAAAAAAACACAGACATGAAATTGGAGAAAAGAGTTCGTGTTTTGCTGAAAATGTGTAAAATGAGAAGAGGTGTTGGATTACATCAGTTCGTGTGGTCTCTTTTTGAGCATCGTGCTAGAAATGAGAATCGTGCTAAAATGAGTACGGAGATTTCTGAGATTCTGAATTTTCTTGCGAAAAACGGTACTACTCAAGTTCAAAAGGCGGTCACTCTCTAAAGATGTCTCGAGTTCAATCTGAAAATAGGGAATCAAAAATCGGAGAATCCAGGGATTGAACCCGGATTTAGTGGGCAAGTGGAAACGGAGATGAGGGGGGTCATTGATGGTTCAGTTTTTGCTCGAAATAGAAGTTCAAGATGGCTACGTGATTTTTCCATGTTGTATGGCTTTGCATCGGAACTGGATATATCATCCAGGACGCTTTGAAACCATGACAACTTGAAACCAGTACATTTCGAAACCAGACATTTCAAAACTGTGATGCTGTATAGTTGCGAAGCCTCGTGGTTCCAAAGTTTTGATTCCGAAACGTCCCGAACCTCAATCAAAACACAATTCCAAACCGGAACATTATTACGTTGAAAAGAAAGTTTCTGGCCATAGTTTCGTTTTTCTCGCAAACGCCAGAGAATGAGATGTGATACAAATCATATACATTTTTGACTACAGAAGACATCTGGTGCATTGACTATATGTTTCATTCCCTCAGACTCCCTCTCTACGATGAGCGTCGTGCCAAACTTTGTCCTCACCGGGAACACCTTGGGATGTATTTTTTATTTCCGTTCACATCTGCCCCCAAGACCATCGACGTTGAACAACGAAGATAATTAATTTGAAGAATGTTCTGCTCTTTAGTAAGAACATCATTATCTGGTTTCATGTTTGTAAAAAGTATGAGTTTTCAATGACTGAAGTGGGAGCCTCAGAATGGCAGTTCGACTCGACTTAGGAGTGCTGTGGAAACAGACAGAGACGAATCCCGTCCAATCTACCTGTAACTTGTAGATTGCTTCAAGTACTACCCAGCCCTAAATAGTAATAAGATTACAAGTCACTCACAATGTTCAAAAAATTGAAAACTAATTCCTCATATAATGCCACACTTTTCCCTTGAACCCTCAGTGGACATGCAACTGTAACTCCTCATTCCACACCCATTTCTCGAATTGGTTAATAATCTCGTAGCGTTAGATTAGAAGTAGGTCTTATATGGAAACCACCAAAAAAGAGCCAGATGAATAAGTGCTGATTAGCAGTTAGGAAACGTGGTCAAACATGGGTTACACTACAAAAATATATGCTCTTGGTGTGGTGATCAGTACAGGGAATGCATCTGTAGGATCCACTTTTTGTAGAGAAAATAATCAACACTGACTCCTAGTCTACTCGTTCACAAAAAATCAAGTCCGTACTCCAGCCCGCACCTCGATACGATCACAGAATCCACTATCTCCCAAAAGGGCAAAACTGTAAGGTTTGCAAACAAGCTAGTATTCTCTCGCAGAATGGGAATGGAGAACTGGTAATCAACCAAGATATCGTTCTTGCACTGTTCTTTTGGATTATCACCATTTCAGCGGCATGATTCAGTTTCTTGAACGACACGACTTCAAAACTTACGTTGAAGTCAAAAAATGGGTGGCTACATACTCTGACTTGTAACAGCAGGAGTTTTAGAAGGTGGAGGCCAAACACCTGCCTAATGAATAAAGGACAATAGAGAAGTAGTCTGTACATCATTTGGGAATAGCAACTTCTTTTTAGTTAGAGAAAATTAATTTTCAAAAATGGCCAGAAACTTTCTGTTCAACCTAATAAAAAAAAAGATTTTCATCCTCATCAACTTCCCTCCAATAAGCTCACCAGACCGAAAACCGATGATAAAACCGGAAGAAACATGTACTTCTGATCACTTTTTTTTCTTTAGTCACCCATCCTCTCAGACGATGAAAAATGAGAATTGAGATCGAGAAGAGAATCGGAACTTGTTATTAGTCACTGTCTAGAAATTGGAACACTATTAGTACGGAAAGATTTCGGATCTTGGGATTGATCATTGGTGTTGATTTTCAGTCAAAGAGGCTAAGGTAAGACGGTCTGGAAGTTTTAAAAGTGTACTTGAGATTTTGAGGGATCTATGGGTGGGAAGATCGTGGGATTTTCAGCCGCCTTACAGTGCTGGCCAAAAGTATATGAATTTTAGTGATTTTCAGTGCAAAATAGCCAACTTTGAGCGGTTGAAAATGTATGTTCCAGTCACTCGATCCTTATAAAACTTTGTGAATGTATTGAGCAACTCTAGATCTTCCTTTTTATAGTTGACAATTTTTTACGAAAACTTCTGTGAAGTGAGTTATGCCACGTTTAAGATCAGTGGTCCGAAAAGTTCGAGATTTTTTTTGAATTCACCAAGTTCCATGAAAATCGGGTGTATGAAACATACCTTTTCAACTGCTCAAAGTTGATCATTTTGCACTGAAAATCCCCAAAACTCATATACTTTTGATCAGCAGTGTAGCTGAAATCTTGGCTCAGCTGTTCGGATTTCTTACTTTGTTAAAACCCTAAAACTCTAAAAATCCTATCAAAAATTGATACTTCCAAGATTTCAAGACTAGCTGAGAATCTGAAAATTTGGAAATCCATTGACTATTCGATCCAAAATAACAAGTTTTTTGAAAGCGAAGAAGCTTCTGATTCTTTATAATCCATTCTCACTTTTGTAATCGTTAATCCTCTAGCATTTCCAGAGGATTTGGGGCAGAGAGCAAAACTCAAAATGGCTATATTGAGACATTGAGAAAGGGGCCAGAAGTCAGAATCCCAGAATTTTTCGTTCTGAATCTTAGAGTAGTGGCCTAGAAAACCGAGGAGTCTTTAGTCTCCCTCAATTTTTGACCCCCTCCATTAGATCTAAGATCCCCCTCCCCAATTAGCATGAGCAATGGATAAACATCGAAAGTTGATAAGAGGTAGACTAGAGATCTCCCACCAAACCAAAAAAAACGTTTTCTATTTTCACTGGAAATGAGAACATGGAGAGAGAGAGAGAGAGAGAGAGAGAGAGAGAGAGAGAGAGAGAGAGAGAGAGAGAAAGAGAGAAGAGGANAGAGAGAGAGAGAGAGAGAGAGAGAGAGAGAGAGAGAGAGAGAGAGAAAAAGAGAAGAGGATCGTGGGGGAATGAGTGGGAGAAGAAGATGATAAATTGGGTGTGAACATGTCAATGGTCCGATAGAGCTCAGCTCAGTTTCAGCAGTTTCAGCAGTTATAGACAGTTTTCAAAATTGGGAAATGTTTGAACCGAGTTAGCGAGATTTGAATGTGATGGTCTAGAAAACTCAATATGGAAGAAGTTAGGCCATGATTTTTTTTTTCGAGAGCTTGTGGATTTTCAGGTCCGCAACTTCTAGCAACTAGTAGCTCGGAATCCAAGAACAACTTCAAATATAACGAATTAGAATTCAAAAGAAGACTCACCGCAAGTTTTTCCAAAGATCACGCTCCTCCAGAAAGTCTCCAGAAAACTTCTAGATTCTCCAGAAGACGTCGGGAAGCAATGAAATGAAGAAGAAGAAAAAGAAGTTGTTTATTCCGCGCCCCTTTATTCCAATCGGAAGTGTCGAGAGCAGAAAAAGAGCAAAAGAAAATTGAGAAGACCTTGAGAATAAGGATATATGCAGATTTTCAGGCGAGGAGGCGGAGAATAACTCTTGGCCTGGGGTGCGAGGTGTATGCAGATTCACCTGAAAATAGAATGGCGGAAATTCAAATTTGGGGGAGATGGGATGGAAATAGGAGAACGGAAGGATGGGATGGGAGATTGGAGTAGAAAATGAGGTTATTTTAGGATTTAGTGGATTCAGCATCGGAAAATCGGAGAATCCGAGAATCAGAATAATCGGAGAATCGGAGAATCGGAAGATGAGAAGAATCCGAGAGTCCGAGAATCCGAGAATCCGAGAATCCGAGAATCCGAGAATCCGGGAACCTCTGAATCCTAGAAACCCAAGACTACAAAAACTAGAGAACAGACAAACAAACATCAAGAAGAAAAACAAATGTCCTGAAAATGGAGGTGCATCAAGAGGGTATAATCACAGGTTTGAAAGTGTTTTCAGAATTCGTCAGAATGCTTTTTCTGAATGTCTACACATGGTCAGATTCTCTGCGTGAAGTGTGTATGGAGTTTGTTTGGAAACGAAAAGTCGAAAAAACATGTAGAAGACGTGCGAGATCAGAATGAAGATTCATTCCAAATCCACTCGATTTCCAAAATCCAACAATCTAACACCATGATTCACATACATATTTCTCTAATGAAACTCATCTGAGCTGCCTGCAAGGAAAGAAAGAAAGTCGCACACGTCATCTTGTTAGGGTATATGGATTAGCAAGAGTGTGGGGAGGATTCATTGCACCAAGTTTTGTTTACCGGCTAATAGTGGATGTGTTATCCAAATTGTTCGTTTTTTGAGGTGGATGCCAAGTGGATAGAGGAAACAATAAGAAACACACATGGTGGCCTAGTTTCTCAGGTGTCAACCTTCGCGGTCGCGATTTTGAGGTCAGGAAGCTAGACACAGTTTTTCCCGCCATCAACCTAGAAGGGATTCTGAAAATTAATAGGTGCATCAAGCAACTCTAGACCTTCATTTTTGTAGTTGACAACTTTTTTAGAAAATTACAGCCAAGTTAGTTATGTCGCGTATAGTAAATAACACAACTACAGAATGCAGTTCTTTTCAGTGCAAACCACAAACTGTTTGAGGGGGGATGAACTTCAACGCAACATAACTAACTTCTCGGCTGCAGCCGGCAACTTTAGGGCGAAGGTTAGGCGGGGTTCGCCTAAGATTTCCACAGAAGGCGCCCAACCTTAGCCCAACCTTCGCCTAAAGTCCGCCTTACTTTCGCTCAGAAGCCGACCAGGGTTAACTTTCGCACGGAAGCTGCTCAAGTTCCGCTCAAAAGCTGCCGAACTGTCGCATAACTTCAGCCCAACTCTCGCCGTAAATGAAAACTGTAGCTTTTCGGAAAATCTTAGGCGAACCCCGCCTAACCTTCGCCCTAAAGTTGCCGGCTGCAGCCGAGTTGATTGTAACTTGCTGAAAAAGTTGTCAACTAGGAAAATAAAGATGTAGAGTTGTTTAATATATCTAAAAATTTTCAAAGCGTTTGACTGATTGGAACATACTTTTTCAACTGCTCAAAGTTGGCCATTTTGTACTGAAAATCATCAAAATTCGTGAATTTTTGGCCAGCATAGTACCTCTTTTTCTAGTTTCGACTGCTCCAAAAAGAAAGTATGGTTCCCAACACCAAAGAGAGAAAAAGAGTAAGGGATTAAAGAAGTGGATTAGTACATATAGAAAGAAGTGCTTTATGCCAATGATGAAGACGTTGTGTTTCGTCTTCTCCACAACTCGAGAAGCGTCGCTTTTTGTTCGGTCATCGTTTTTTTCGAGGGTCTTGTTGGTGGTGGACATTAAAGGTTTCAAAAAGAGACGGAGTGAATTATGGATGGGCGGCGCATTCTCTTTTTTTTTCTCAAAAGTGTTTCTAGTAGTGTTTTGGGAAGGGGAGTAGTGAATTTTATGAGTCTACTGTTAAGGATCAAGAAACGGAACTTTTCTTCGGTTTTGGGGTGCTCAGATACAGTAGAATTCAGAAGAGAATCGAGATGTCAAGATTTCCAGAGGTCTAGATGCCCAGATGATCTAATAACTGATCTAATAACATCTTCTGTGATGGGCACACTTTCCTTGGTTTCACAGTTTTTGAGCCTCCCCATTTTTAGGTGTTCAGATGTTCTGATGCTTGAGGTGATCTCGAATCGCTGTACTTTTAATACTCACATTTTTCCCCCAGCCAGATTTTTCAAGCCTCTTCTAGAGAACTCGTCATGAGTGGCTGACTGATAGGAGTGTCTTTAAAGTTCAGAAGATTTTGAGGTTTTAAGATTTTTGCCTCGTGAGTCTTAAGTGTAAGTTGATCTATCATAAGACCAAAGAGAAGAATAAAAAGTACAACGAAACAAGAGGAAACCGAGGGACTTTGAAGAAGTCCTGAAAGAGTAAGAATTGAAAACAAAGGATCATTTTTGATAACATTTGGAGGCTGACTTGAGAAGAGCCAGAAGACGTGGGGTATTTAGAATCTGGAACATTTTTTAGTTACAGATTATGAATGTATGGGTAAGTTCTGATATTCTGTAAATCTGAGATTCTGAGACTCTAAGATTCCGGGACTCCGATATTATGAGATTCAAAGATTCTGATATTCTGAGATTCCCGAATTCTTAGTGGCAAATCTTCAAACAAACAGTTTAACATTACCAAAACGTAGTCCATCATCTAAAAACCACAATTTCGAGTTTCAATACACACAAAATTCAGAAAAAATTCCGTATTCCTTCCGCTCGAAATGCTCTGTGAGCTCATCCTCGCCCAGCTGCTAGTGCTCACTAATCGAATTTTCGAAAAAAAAGAGTTTTTTGGAGGAGACGACGTGACCGAATACATTTCGTTTCGCTGCTTTTTTGATTTCCTAGTGAAAATGTGTGAACCTTGACTTTGAACCGGGAACTGGATGGTTTTCAAGGGAGAATTTGGGAAATTGAAAGTCCTGAAATTTGTGTTTTGAGCCTAGAGAGAGCCTTGAGGGATTCTGGAGCCCTGGAGTTCTAGGTTCAGGTTTAGAATTCGTTTCGGACACACGCTATTAGTTCGTAGGAATGAGAAACAAGAAAGGATGAAGCCATATGCAAAGAGGAAATCTGAGAATGTGAAAAGTGAGAAAAAAAAGAAACGGAAGTTTTTTCCTTCTATTTTCAGCTTATTTTTGCAAATCCTCGGGTCCTATGAATGCGCATTTCCGTTCGCATCAGCAGTCATGAGAATTCAGGACCTAGGGATTTGAATACCGAGATTCTGAAGGCCAGAGTCACGATGAATTCAGGAATCGGAATGTCGGAAATCTAGATTCTGAATCTGAAGAGGCCAGAATTCAGAATCTCAGAATCTTGAAATCATGAAAAGAAACAGGATCCAGCGAACTCAAAGTCCAGTAAAATCTAACAAAATGATTCAAAAGTGGGCGGGGCCTATCCATTTCTCAAACTTTTCAAAAAGTTGAAGAACACAACTCAAAAAGGTTCCTCGTCTCCCCCCTCAAGAAAAAGGGTTCCTCTTCTCTAGAAATCGCGGAAACGGAAGCCCCGCTGGGAGACAAAAAAAAAAAGCGACACAGGCCACCACCATTCGAAAAATATCCGGCCACCAGTCTTCCCCCCACCCACTACCAGACTTGGGCAGCAAAACGATAGAAAAGCGACCGAAAAAATGGCTTATAGAGAAGATCTAGAGATAGAGATATAGCAGAGCCAAGAGCCAATGAGCTCTGTAAACAATTGACGGAAATCCATTGGAGAGAGAGAGAGTGGTGATTGCCGGAGAGACGTAGACGGTGAGAGGGAGAAAATTCGAAAATTGGGACGCGGGGTGATCAAACATACACCGGGGGAGAGAGAAAGAGATGGGTGTGGAAGTTTGTGGATATAGGTGGATTTACACTTCTGTGTTTGTGTGAACTGTGAGGTGTTAATGAGCCGGGGGACTGTTGGATTTCAGAGTTTTTTGAAAATTTTTGGATTCTGATTCTTGTCTGAACCTCTTCTTCGATGATTCCTATTCTGGTACGTCTTGAGGTCTAACACGATTAAGCTGGTTGTCTAGGAACTCCGTCGGAAGATTACTAGACCACAAGATCAAAGTAGATTCGACAGGTTCCCAGACAGGTTCCCAGATTCCAGTTTCGGCTACTTAGCCGGTAAGATTTGTTGGCTACAGTAGGTCACCAGAACCTCAAACCATAAGGATTCGAAGGAACGATTTCTAGGCCATTCTCATTAAATTTCCCAAGCCCCGCCCACTTTCAGTCTCAGTACGGGACACTTTAAAACCAGAAAACTCAAAACTGAAACTTTCAGTGACTCGACTTCAGAACGTCTGGCTATGGAACTGAAAGTGGGCGGAGCTTAAGATTGAATCCTCATGGCCTAGAAACGCTCATTTGGGATTCTTAAGCCGTCGGTCGTGAAATCAAAAAAGTGGGAATCCTCAGAAAACCGCTAATGAATGTCCGAAAATCCATGAACCATCAGAAACCAATAGAAAAGTGGGCGGGGTCATTGAACCTTCAGTTGGATTCCTATTCCACCTGACTCTAAAATATGACACACACCCCTACGATCCATCATTCCTAGACCAAAAAATGTACATTTTTTGTACCCCAAGACTCCTGAAATCCTCACGAGGTACGTCCCCATCCATCAACACATAATGACCCCATTGTTCTGCACTAGCACGCCCCCCGGAAAAAATGCCAAAATATGGAACAGATAATAGCAGGTCGCATTTCTTTTGTTAGTGCTTTGAAGAAATGTGATGATGGATCTAGATCTCGCTAGACTTGCATCAAACTCAATTTCAAGAAATGCGAAAAGAGTCGAAATGAAGTGTTCCGTTTTTTCTTTATTTTCAAGGAGATGAGGGGAGGTCTAGAACCCGAAGAGATCTTTAAAAAAAAAGAAGAAGAAGATGAGAGAACCTTATTTACATAAAAATAAAGAGAGGGGAGGTGAAAAAGAAGAAACGAAATAAAAAACAGATGGAGAAATGGAAATTGACATTATCTTGTTTTTTTCTATTCTGTCTATCTATCTTGTCAGTGGAAAAGGGGACGATACAGGAAATTTTAGAATCGAGTTTGTCTTGTTCTAGGGATTCTGAGGATTCTAAGGACTCAGAATCCTCAGAAGCCAATGATTTGGGATTCTGAGGATACGGAATGTCAGGGTTGCGAGGATTCCCAGAATTTCGAGTTCTGGGGCTTTTGAGAGCTTTGGGATTCTGATTCTAGAAATATCAGGCTCCAAAGATATTAAAAGTTTCAAATCCAAGAGTTCGAAGGTTTATGATTCTTTATGGATCAATCACTAATTTCAAAACACCAATAGTTCGAAAAATCCAAAATTTAGAAGCATTCAGAATCCGAAAAACTCCTCCAAAGAAAAACAAAAAAGAGCTCAAAATCCAACTGGAAATGTTGGTTTTCCCCCTATTTTTTCTTCAATATTCCATGGCGAAGAAAAAAGAGGAAGAGATGAAATCAAAACTTTTCAGAAACCGATCGAAAACATAATCTCAAAATTCGACTGAAAATCAAAATGCGAAAAAGATTTCAAAAATAGGGTCTTCGAAACCCCAAACCCTTCAGTTTTATACCCTAAAAACCACCACCCACTCTTGAAAATACCCAAAACTACCATGCTCGTTGTGATAACTCAATTTCACAGGGGCATACGTCAGAAGACCAAATTTTGTGGAAAAATCCGAAAATTGTCGACCTCAAAAAGAAAAGCACTTTCGGGCAAATGAGCCCGGGTGGGGCGACTCATTTGAGTAAGAGCATTTTTGAGTGGAAATTTTGGATTTGATAGAGTAGAATTAGGCGAAAGGTTTTGGTAAAGTGGACCAGTTTTCGGTTTTGAAGTTTTTGGTTCCGAAATTTCCTGTTTCAAACTGTCCTAGATTTGAGAACTCTTGACTAGAACGTTCCGTAACCGGTGGTTTTGAAACCAGACACTCTGAGACCAGGACGTTTCAAAACTGTAAATTTCAAAACCAAAACTTCCCTAGATTTGAGAACTCTTGACTAGAACGTTCCGTAACCGGTGGTTTTGAAACCAGACACTCTGAGACCAGGACGTTTCAAAACTGTAAATTTCAAAACCAAAACTTTCGAACCAGGAAAAGCACCACCAGAACATATTTTATCCTGGAACCCTTTGCTTCTTTCTCTAAATCTTTGAAAGCATCTGGAAACTTTAAAACTTTTTTCCAAATGAACCAACCATCACAAACATAAAAACGGAACCAAGAGGAAAATAATAATGAATTGCTCTTCGAGAGCATCTTTGAAGAATGAAGCAATAATTGCTCCATTCTTCTGGTGCTTCTTCAAAAAACCGGGAAAAAAAACGAGAAGAACATCTGGCGACTCTAAGTGGTTTGAAAGGAGGACATAAAATTTTTTGATGGTTTTGAAAAATGATGAAGAAGAAGAAAAAACCAAAAGTCGGAAGATTTCATGGAACAGAAATTGAGAACTCTGGAGTAATTGGAACCGGAAAAAAAACAACGACACTCCGCATATGCCGCTCTAAGCTCCGCCCTCTTTTTGCAATGCTGGTGCACACAAACCCAACAAAAGGCTATTCAGAATGTTTGACTTTTGTGGGAGAAAAAATTCTTATTCATTGCTCGAAAACTTGAAAGAAAACTTGCTTCATAATACTGGCTCTATTGTTTGGTTCCCTGTCTCAACTCATTGAAAAAAATCTGAAAATATTATGAAAATTTCAGAAGACGTTCACAATGAGAAAACCAAATGCAAGTTCAAAGATTTCAGAATCTTCTAGAAGACTTTTGACTTTCAGAATCCATTAGAATCTCAGAAACGCAGAAACGCAGAATCTTAAAATCCATCAGAATCTCAGAACCCGCAGAATCTTACAATACATCAGAATCTCAGAGTCTCAGGATCTCCGAATCCACCCGAATTCCAGAATCGTTGAGTTTCAGAATCTCGTGAATCTCAGAATCTCAAAATCTCAAAATTCCATTAGAATCTCTGAGTCTCTGAGTCTCAGAATCTCGGAATCTTAGAATCTTAGAATCTTAGAATCTCAAAGTCTCAGAATCCATCTTCAGATGACCTAGTCTCCAGAATCCCCAGAACACGAAATGAATAAACGAAAACCGCACGGATCATCAATAAAAAAGCGGAAGAGCAATGAAGAAAAAAAGTGGCGATCATCAGTGGCTATTTGTGTTTGTTTCGGTGTGTGTGCGTTCTTTTCCCTATTCCTATGTTTTTTGTCCCTCCTTTTTCTCTCTTTCCTTCCAACCACAATGTCAACAAAAGGACAAAAAGAGACGAACAGGGAAAAGTCAAATACCTGTGGGAAAAATTGGTGCTGGTGGTATCAGAAAGAGAAGAAGAGCGAGAAGAAGATAGGTGTGTGTGGGTGGATAGAAATGATGCAAAAAACAAGGTAATAAGAATAGAGTTTCGGCTTTAAAGCGGCTAAAAAGCAGTCGGACTTAAGGATATTTTTTAGACAGACACACAGACGGATTGGGTAGCCGTAACTTCGAGCGAATTCATCTCGCTTCTTGTAACAGATATCAAAAATGGTCAACTAACCAAATGTTTATGACATTGTGAGGTTCATTTTGTCAGTTGATCTTGTTTTTATATCAGTTACAGAAATTGAGATAAAGTTAGCAAAAGTAAGCGTTTGGTTTGTATTATGAGATTGTCCAACAATGTTTTCCAATCTTGCTTTTGGCTGCTCGTAAATTTGTCAGACATATATATATATATATATATGAGAATCCTCTGACCTCCGAAAATCACGACAGTCAAGTTTTCGACCGACCACGTCCTCATATCATAAGTCCCGTTCACTTTGTTGGTGTTTGCCGTAGTTTTACACGTCCTTTCCATTGAAACAGGCTCATCCACCGTTTCCAGTTTAGGAACATTCTGAGAATCCGAGAATTCGAGAATCGGAGAATCCACACTCTCCCGCTACTAATTAACAGAAATTTACAGAAATTTACAGAAATTTGCAGAAATTTACAGAAAATTACAGACATTTAATGAAATTTACAGACATTTAATGAAATTTACAGAAATTAATACTAATTAACAGAAATTAACAAATATTAATAGAAATTTACAGAAGTTTACAGAAATTAACACTGATTGACAGAAGTTAGCACTGATTAACAGTAATTATCAGAAATTAACAGAATGATTATGATTCGTCTACTTTTTTTCAATCTTGAAGTTTACATTTTAATTACTTTTTCCCGGTTTACGCACAACTTTCAAGTTTGCATAAAACTACCACAATGGGGTACTTTTTCAAATCTCAATTTCATGCAGAATCCAAAAATCTAAGTCTCAACCAGCAATTCCGAACTAATTAATAATTTTAATAGAAAAAATGTTGTGAAATCATTGTTTGACAGTTTACACAAATAATCCATTACAATGTGGTTACAAAGTAGAAGAAGAAAAAGCATCCGTCATCCGACCATCTCTTCCTAGCCACATTTTTCTATTCTACCATTCTTATTCGTAACAGTATTTTTAGACTTCCGTCTGTGTCAGGAGGTCCTACTGTTTTTTTCTGATTTTTCTGAATTTATACTATTTCTATATATTCAAAACTTTTGTTCAAATAAGCGGTGAGGAATCTACGAAAAGGTTATAATTGGATAAAATTCCTTCAGAAGCCGATTCTGTCCTGAAACCCGAGTTCATCTTCCGAGATATTGCTCCATTAACTTTGCACCTCTGCAAGGAGCACAAAGACTTCAATAAGAATAGGGATCTGGGGAATGGTCGCTTCAACTTGCCGCTTGGTCTGTGCGTCATCTGTCGCCATCACTTTATCAGAGAGAAGCAAAGTCAGGCAGGCTACGGATTTGGGCAACTGTCGTTATCATCTCCCACTGGGCCTTTGCGTAATCTGCCGGCATCATTTCCTTCGACAGAGGCAGGTCAAATTCTTCAAGTTTGACCTGCCTCTGCTGAAAAGAGATGCAGAATGAGCCATTTCACAATCCCATTGATTCTTTTTGTTTCTCTTTCTCTTTGAACTTCTCTCCCATCCTCCAGATGCACTATCTGAAGATTTTTTTTGCTTTCGTGATTCAGAATTATTCTGAAGCAAACTTTTGAACAATTATAGATATTTTTTCTTCCTGCACTTTGAATAAATTTTAGTTTTGAATACAGTTTTGTTTTCTACAACTTATTCGTTTAAAAAACGAGAAAAGTATCAATTAGTTTTATTAATAGATCTTTGTAGCCGATTAATTAAAATGAACACTTCAAGATTGAAAAATGTATCGACTTATGATGATCATGCGAATTAATTAATGGTAATTACAATTTGAAAGTCTCAACCAATTACCAGTTATTCATTAATTAGTTTTGATTAATTTGTGTTAATTAGTATTAATTGGTGTCAATTTGTGTTAATTTGTTAATTTTTGTGAATTTTTGTTTATTAGTGTTAATAGGTGTTAAAAAGTGTTAAAAATTGTTTATTTGTATTAATTAGTGTTAATTAGTGTTAATTATTGTTAATTAGTGTTAATATTTGTTAAATAGTGTTAATATTTGTTAATTAGTGTTTATTTGTGTTTATTTCTGTTTATTTGTGTTTATTTGTGTTTATTTTGTTAAATGTTGTTAATTAGTATTAATTATTGTTAATTCTTGTTAATTTTTGTTAATTTGTGTTAATTTGTGTTAATTTGTGTTAATTTGTGTTTATTTGTGTTAATTTGTGTTAATAAGTGTTAATTTGTGTTAATTTTTGTTAAATTTAGTTAAAGCTTGTTTATTTCTGTTTATTTGTTTATAAGTGTTTATTTTTGTTAATTTTTGTTAAAATTTTGTTAAATTTTATTGAATTTTGTTAATTAAGGTTAATTTTTTGTTAAGTATTGTTAACAATTGTTAGTAAGTGTTGATAAGTGTTAATACGTGTTGTAGAATTGCGAGACGCAGAATGTGAAAGACCAGTACTGCAAATCGTCTCCCCACAATTCTCTTCCGAGAACCGAGAATCCGAGAATCCGAGACTCCGAGATTCCGAGAATCCGAGAATCTGATTCTGAATCTTCAGATCACATCTTGATCCTCAACTCCCCTCCCAGCCGGATCCAAAAAAAAATTGACCTTATTATTCAATAGTTACCATTACATGTCTCCAAATCTTCCCGATCTTCCCCCGACATTCGTAGTTTTTGTGCCCGATCCCCCTTAGTCTCTCAACTTCTAAGATGTCGTTGATGGTGATCTACCAAAGAGGAGGGACACCGAGACTGAGACATTCATCCGTCTCAGCGAGAGAGGGAGGGAAAGATTGAAATCTCAGAAAATCGTCGTGACGGAGAAGAAGTAGAAGGAGGCCTGACACATTTTGAATCATTCTTTTTCGTCATGTTTCTGAAGGTTGACTGTCTATTTGTCTAGAAATCGTTCGAAACGTTTTTGTACAGAAAAAGTGTCGAGAAATTGTCCAGTACTTTTCCTTTAACAGTCTCAACGAGCTACTCGCAGCCTATTCCTTGGTCAGTCGATATTCTTCAAACTGTTCATTGCTCTCATTAGGCTCCACCCCTTTTTCATCTTGATTTTTTGACCCACCCGTTTATTCGTGTTTTTTCCATCTCTAAAAACACTTTTCGTAGTTTCTGCGTTCCGCCCAATTCTAGACGTAGAATATCGGTCATTTTTGCGGAATCCTTGCATCTTTTTAGGCTGGAGACGACGTCTTCAAAGGCTTCGAAGGTTTCACTCGGATCATACAAACATTTTTTCCAGGTCTCAAGTTCACTGTCTATTCTTTCCTGCACAAATAATGGTCGTGGCTCCAGAAGCTAGAAGTGATTTTTTGAAATTTTTGAATCTGACAGTATTCTTTTTCTCTCAGACACTGAGCAACAGAAACCTTTCTTCGACTATGACGAATCTGGCACTCTGCTCTCCACCAATACAGAAGCGTTGCTCAGTTTTTACATCGACCACAGCAAAGGCTCATTGGAGAAGCTCCGTGGTGAGCTGATGAAGCTTATGGAGGTACGAGTTTTTACAGAAATTATATAACGATAGAATATGTAAAAGCTCCTGATCTATTCATCAAGGCGGTCCGAATGAGTATATATTTTCGGTTAGAGATGCAGAGAAACGATGTGTTTATACATTTTTTTGACCGGCTAAGTTTTGCTTTTCAGGACCCGCTTCAAAACTTGCGCACTGTAAAACGCCGAACCGATGAAGTCGCCTTTGACCTGGTCTCCCTGGCACCCGGAACCGACCTCCTTCAGAATCCCGACCTCGAAATCCTCTTCCACCATTGCTCATTCGTCAGCCTATGGATGAATCTGGCGTATCTGGCGGTCACGGATGATTCCTCCTTGAGTAGTGTAGGGACTGATAGGTAAACATACCATGTTTTTGGAGTCCATCAAAAAGTTTGCAGTGTTCTGGCCCGATTCCTTCACAAACTGATCACAGGGCTCACGCCGGAATTCCGACGGCTTCAGTTGGACGCCGTCGAGTTCGCGGCGTTGAAAGCGATTTGCATGTGGAAGATTAGTGAGATTGGGAGGAACGAGACGGCCAGGGTGCTGTCTGGCGAGCAGTGTCAGGGAGTGGCGAAAGCGTTGAATGAGTATCATCAGGTGAGAGGTTGAAAGTTGAAGATACAGTTATAGAACATGCATTTTTGGGTTCAGCTCGTTATGGTGGTCAGAATGAGCATAAACATGACAGGGATGGGTTGATTTTGAGAGAAGCAGAGAGGCGAGAGTGTCTGCGTCTCGATAACTGTTCACTCTCTGCGCCCCAGAGTGAGAGACGCAGACACTCTCGTTTCTCTGCGTCTCTAATCGGAAAACTCAAAATCGAGCCAACAAGATCGTGTTTATACCCATTCTGACCGGCTCGATGAGCTGAGCACGAATCTTGATATTTCATGACGAAAATTCAAAGTTGAAAGCAGTTGTCTACTAATTCCCATATTTTCCAGACCAAACCCCTTCAAGACTTTGAACGAGCCGCTCGCCTCGCCGACATCACCTCTTTGATGGCCCCAATCACGGTGAGATTTTTGTCTATTTTTGTTTTTTGACAGTTTCGAATTTCAGGCAGTGTACGGTAGCATGATTGAGATGTACACTACGCTCAACATTGACGACACTTATCGAGGAGATTTTGTTTAGTAAAGTATCCGGTTAAGGATTTTTTTGTTCTCTAATAAACATTTACATTTCCCTTATTATCTCTGGTTGAGTCCATCTACAGTAGGCAAAGGCCCAACAGAAACACATATCGAACGCACGTTTCCTGGTCCTTCGAGAGACGAAGACACTCTCTCTTCTCTGCGTCTCTAACGCGTACGCTTCTCTGCGCCTCTCGGTGAGAGACGCAGACACTCTAGCTTCTCTGCGTCTCTAACTGAAAAATCAAAATGGACGGAAACTTGCCATTATCATACTCAAAATGACCGCCGTGACGAGCTGAGCCCTAAAATTGAAATTTCACATTTGAATCTGCAGTTTGAAACGAATTGCATCAGATTATGTAAGAGCATTTTCGTCCTCCTTATTATCTGTTCCTTGTCAATTCTCGACAGTGGTGAAATAACATTTTTAGGACAAACAGACACACAGATCTCGTCCATTCACTTCCGGGTCCATCACGATCAATGACTTGACTTCTCGAACTATCCTATTCCTCCGTATTCCTCGCCGAACTGTCACGTACACACCTCTGAAATGGACTCTAGTCTACATTCCTCCTGTTCTCGAGACTCATCCTTCACACCGATAACATCTCCGAGCGAAGCGGTGAAGTCTTTTTGGGACAGAGGGGATTCCCCCAAAATGAAAGATGTTTCGGAGATTTTGAAGATAGATGAGGATGGTTGATCACTTAGAACTCAATGGAACAATCAGGGACGATAAGTGGAAGATTCTAGAAAACCGAGTTCCAGAAGACGTCAGTTTTCAGAGTCACACTTCTCACCACGACGAAATTCCTCTACGCAAACTACCCCTCTCTCCACCTCCCAGGCCGCCATCTCCCTCTTTTTCATATACGCCCTCGCCTCTCGCCCTCGGGTGTGCACGGATGGCCGAGTGGTCTAAGGCGCCAGACTCAAGCGGGACACTGCTTGCCTCGAGTTCGAGGCCAACACTGGGCGTTCTGGTACTCGTATGGGTGCGTGGGTTCGAATCCCACTTCGTGCAGATATTTTTTGGTTTTTGCACATTCCTGAGCCAGAATAAGGTTGGAAGACTTCTTCGTTGTAAAAACTGATACAGTTTATTAAAAAGCAAAATAGAGATCATAAAGAGAATGGAAAATCAGCTGGTTACTCTTCCTTGAAGCGATCCTCAATGCGAAGAGTGTGATACATCTTGAGCATGTCTTGATAGACATTCTGAAATTCTCAAAATGAATGTTGCAATGACAAACAAAACTTACAAAGATGGGCGCCATCATAAGTGTTATATCCGCAATCCTCGTGGCCATCTCGAAAGGTTCCATGCTCTTCGCGGTCTGATAGTAATTGCTCAACGCATTCGTTATAGCCAGGTACTGCTCGCCGGCCACAATTTTCAGGGTCATCGTCGAATCCAGAATCCCCAACTTCCAGATACAAAAAGCTTTCAGGGCCGCATACTCGAAGACGTCAAGTTTCAGCCGAGCCAGTTGAGAAGTGATGGTCGACTGGAACAGGTCGATGAATCTGGTGAGTGGGTCTTCGGATTCTGAAGGGCTCTCGGATACATGGAAGTCAGATCTACTGGCACTGATCCATGCGGAATCCATCCAAAGGGACACGAATGAGCAGTATCTGTAGAGGATTTCTATGTCGGCAGTTTCCAGCAGGTCTGTTCCGGGGCACAGGGTGCAAATGTCGACGGCTAGGGAGTCGGTTCGTGCCTTCGTGGCTAGGAATTGTTGAAGGGTGTCCTGGAATGTTCACGTTATAGGCTGGGACATCCGGACAAACATACAAACCTTAGTCAAATCCACCACAACCTCTTTTCTCTGCTCCATGGCACGCTTCACCTCGTCCACATACCAGATCAACAGATTCGCATAATTCACGTTCAGTATTGTGCTAAACGATGTGACCTCTGTCTCCTGACGACTCACATTCTCTTCTTCATCCTCTACCGTAACCTTAGACTCTGTGGTCTTGGTACTGTATGCGGAGGTGATGTATCCTCGAACGACTTCTCGCAACCCATCACGACGAGACTCCTGCACGTATTTGGGCATTTTGTGGTCGTTTCGTTTGGGTTGAACCACTGTAACTCTCATTTGAAAAGCCTGAACAGATAATAAGACCTTACAATTTCTCTTCATGCCCATCGCCTCGCACTTGTCGAAGCGGCAAGATCGGCAAATGAAGCGAAGATCTGAAAACGCTTTTGTGTGCTCTCAAGACCAGATTTTCACACTCGTACCTTGACTGATCTCGCACTGATTTGTGTAGCGACATAGAAACCGGATGTTGAAGGATACGGTACGTCGGAAGAATGAGGCGCACGCCATGCACGCGACCGAGCCGAAGTGAGAGCTGGCTTTGGCGATTCCGCAGACGGTGCAGATTTTTTGGGCTGAAACATGAATTTTGGAACTCAGCTCATCAAACCCGTCAAAATGAGTATAAACACGACCTGGTTGAGTCAATTTTGAGTCTTCGGTTAGAGACGCAGACACTCTCGTTTCTCTGCGTCTCTAGACGAAAAATTAAATTTGACGGAACCCTGTCGTGCTTATATTCATTGTGACCGGCTTGATGAGCTGATCTCAAAATTAAAAGTTACGAAGTTAGACCGGTTGTTTGAACAAAGTTACAGTAGGATATGTAAAAATTCAGTATACTGAAATTTCCCGCTGTAACTTTCTTTAATCTGAAAATAAAACAACGATGCATACATTGTTGAACTCAGCTCACGATGACGATCAAAATAAGTATAATCATGACCGGTTTTCGACAATTTTGATTTTTAGAGACGCAGAGAAACGAGAGTGTCTGCAGCTCTAATCGAGAACTCAAAACTGACAAAAAACCGATCATGGTTATACTCATTTTGATCGTCATAACAAGCTGAACTCAATAATAAGAGTTTCAAATTGAGATATGCAGCTTGAAGAAAGTTAAAATTCATAATAAGAAAACTCACATTTCTTGAACTCGACGACCGACGGAACCATAATTCAGTGTCTCTTACAAGGGAACAATAATTCTTGCCAGCCATCTCCTCTCCCCCTTTATACCTCCAAAAATTCGGCGAAAACCAAAAAAACGCCGAATCGAATAAAAAAAAACAGTTGCGATGGAGACATGACCTGGCTCTCTTCGAAAAATTCGCCAAAAAAAGTGCGGAGAAATCTTGATTCAGTGACACCTTCGCAAGGGGGGCGGAGTCGAGACAATATTTCATCGAGATTCTTGGCTGAGAAGATGTGCTTAACAGATAAATCATTATAATTGTGGGAACTGTTTGTTTATAGGGGAGGAAAAACGGGACGAAGAATCCACTGAATCGAGGCAGATAGGATCAAGGCGATTCTGGGGGGAGGTGCGAGAATGGAGGAGAAGCTGAGGGGATGAGTGTTCAACAGAATCCAGGGGTGTCTCGGATGCTAGGATTTTTGAGAACCTGGACACCTTGGACACTCCTCCCGGGCAAGTTGGCACCGATTTACAGCCTTGGATTTCAAACGCTATGAATCGTGAAACCTGGAACAGAAGTTTGACCAAAGTTATCTCGGTTTCTGTGACAGATACTAAAAAGTTGTCAACTAACAAAATGTTCATCACAAAATGAGCAAAATTTTGCTAGTTAATCACTTTTTCATATCTGTGACAGGAAATGAGATGCATTTGTTTAAAGTTACGGAAAGAGGATTTTTTTGGCTTTTTTCCGGTGTGAAGACTGGTGGCAATTATTTGTCGTAAATGGTCAACTTTGAAAGTAGCAGTCTCTATAATGTTATGAGTGTATTAGGCATCTCTAGACCTTTACTTTTGCAGTTGACAACTTTTTGCTATAACGAAAGTCAAGACAGATAATAGGAGGAATCCCCTGGATCCATTTTCTTTGGATATCTGACTTGAACGCGATTTTCAAACAAAGTTTTTAACTACAAAATTTGAAATCCAGAGATGCTGAATATACACAAAAAAGTTCAAAAATATTCCCGACTTGGGAACCCCTTTCTCGAGTCCTCAATGTTAATCATGATCAACAGAAAACGGAGGTGTCAAGAACTCCAAATGCTCTAGATGTTCAAGACGGATCATCACTTTGGGGAGACAATTTGGAAGTGTTTTTTGGCAAATTTCGCCCTGTGCAAAACTGCTTTCACATCATATTGTCATGTCCTATAAAACTTATGATGTTTGAGTTTCTAAAATTTTGAAATCCTCATTGAAACTAGAGTTCTGTCTCGCGAAACTTAGGTTCCGCAAATTGCGAGAAAGTTCACCAAGTTCCCGTCACCGTACATCTACCTAATTCGAACGATATAGACTTCAAATCGAAAATCGGCCTTCAAAATTCGTCACTCGTAGTTCGGTACCGCATTCCCATCTACACACATTTTCATGTAATCGCCCCCATCTCTACTCGGTCAAATCAGAACAAGTGCAAAGAGGCCGAAAAGTGTTAGAGAGGTACCCCGACTCTTGGTACACATAATTTCGAATACAAGATACAGATACCATCGGGAGTGTAATGTATCTCGTGTAGTGATCTCGGCCGAAGTCTCCGCTGGTCTCGCTCGAAACATCAGTTCCAATTGGGTGTTAGTATGTGTGTGTGTGTTTTTGAGTATTGGAGTGGTGAATTTTTGGGTCCAAGCCTATTAGTTGGATAGATTTTAAGATTAGACCATAGAGACTACGACTGGCCTAGACCTCTGAGTCCAGAGGGGTGTCGTGAGTGATTCTAGACGTTTTGAAACCGGGAAATCTCAAAACCAAGACATGACTCGATGGCCTATAAGAGGTGTCCGTTCCGCAACTCCTGAACGTTTCAAAACCGTAACAGTTCATGAAACCTCTCACAATCCTTGTCATATCAAAATGTGCTCTCCGTACCCTCTCCATGTCTCCGCTACATTTCGAACCCCTCCTTCACTTCTCTTATTCTTCGAAGTCTCAATTCCTCACCCTGCCCACCGCTACTCGATGTGTTTCGATCCCGCCGATACGATCTACAAAAGCGGGTAGAACACAGTATCGACGCACATGGACACGAAAAGAAAGGATACTTGTTCATGAATTCGAAAGTTGGATAGATCCGCAACAAAACGATGAAACTTCCGAATAGATTATGTAGACATCGATAGTAGAAAAAAGTTCATTGAATGAAGCCATGGCTGACGGCCTAGAATCCGACACCTTGACCACCTCGTCTATTCCAGGACATCTCGGATACCAAGATTACTGTACAGTTTTTGAACATCTTGATAGGCGCCCTGAAAATGTCCTCGTTCAATCATGTAGCCCAAAATGATACTCACAGAAATTGGGCCAAGCAGCAAGTTGATCTCAGCGACTCTATTGGCTATTACATATTCCTCCCAGGGTTTCGTAGACTGAAAATTATGACTATGACTGACCCACACTTTGACCAGATCTATCTCGATTCTTGTAACAGATAATAAAAAGTGATCAACTAACAAAATGCTCATCGCAAAATGAGCAACATTTTGTTAGTTGACTATTTTTTGATAGCTATTAACAGGGACCCACTCACCTTATAATAACCCACCAGACCGTTAGTAAGAGCCAAATAGTGCTCATTAGCCACCATGCTCATGGTGGCAGAGAAAACTCCAGTTTTCCAGATGCAAAATCCTTTGAGAGCCGAGTACTCGAAGGCGTCGAGTTTCAGTCGAGCCAAGGAGGCGGTGACGGTTTTTTGAAAGTTTCGGGTGAACATCAGGAACTCGCTGGAAACTTGGAAACTCTTTTGGAGAGCTTTGAGGACCCCGATCCTAAAAGGTTCAAAAAGGGGGCGTGGCCTAAGAAAAACTCACTCGCCACTGGTCACTTCGTCCCTCAGGTCCTCCTCGTAACTCCCCACTGCCATTAGCGCCGAATCCAACCAGAGGCTCACGAATGAGCAATGCTTGAACATCACTTCCAGATCCTCTTTCTCCAAAAGATCCGTCCCGGGACACACTAGACACATCTCTGTTGCAATGAGGTCCGTCTGCTTCTTGCTCTGAAAGAAGTGCTGCAACGCGTCATCCGGAGGTTTCGACGGTCCTTGTTGCCGCTTCTCCATGGCTCGACGAGTTTGGCCAACGTAGAAGAGGAGCACTTCTGCGTGGGTTAGGTTGAGCAGTTTGCTGAAGGGGGATCCTGAGGGGTTGAGAGACATGAGACGCTGAAAATGGGAGGTTTAGGTTGGCCCAAATATTTTGACTGGCGACGGAATGAAGTACTAATAAGTCGAAGTTCATATGAAATTGAAAATGTATATTATGAAGATCTGAACCAATCTGGAATCCGACAACGAAAATTGGATTTCGACAGCTATTTTTCCCCAGCTTTTGCATGGTTGAAACTGGCTTCTTTTTGCAGTTTTCAGATTCCAAAAATGTTGATTTTCAGCCGAGTTAGAACCTATTGTGGCCTCGAAGTCCAAATTGTGGATTTCTAGGCCACCAAATTCGAACGACTAGAACTCGAAATGACTAGAAAAGAAAAACTTGTTCAAATTTGTTAATGTCCCTTTAAAGTAAAGTTGCACTATGTGCTTGACAGATACTTTCGAGGACCGAGTCGCCGAATCCTAATCCTAGGCCCCCCAAAAAAAAGTATATAAACAAAATGTACGAGATCTATTGCGTACGCTCTAGCGCTCGTCAAAGTACAGTTTTCAAGCTCCGCCCCCTTCTCACAAAAGGTGACTATTTGGAGACGAATCGAGGGGAGTGAATACCACAGTCTAGTCGGAACTAATAGTGAAAACAGTGGGAGCATTGGGAGAGGGATGGGATTCGGAAGGTAGTATGCCATGACAAAAAACAGATCACAAAGAGCTTATAAGATAACTTTTGTGAAGAATCCGTTCATGAAGATTTAGATTCTAACTGGAGTCAAGTGAGCATTTCGACGACTTTTATCCACCAATCCGAATCTGTTGGGTCCATTCCACTTTGACTAAGAATCTCCTAGACCAATGACGATGCAGTGTACAGTATCCTTTCCTCGAATCTTGATTGTTTAATCTTCAAAAATCGGCTTCTACAGTACCCTCTCCCTCCGTTTTTTGGTCTTTCCGTGGGCAACCTTTCCTCGTGACTTTTATTCGTCAAGATGACACAAGCGACCTTCTCCAAGAAATCTTGATCGAAAATGGGAAACACGGTTTGGTTCGATGGAGGCTTCGATATGAGTCATTGAACTTTTGATTCTCGGGGAAGCTCCTCGTGTACTCCTCGTGGACAACTCGAGTCGCCACATCGGATTTGTTCACGAGGAGTACACGAGACTTTTTTCATCGTAGATCAAGTTCACATTGTCGGGGCTCCATTGAGACTTGGTGGCTTTGTGTACTCCTCGTGGACAACTCGAACCTAGACTAACTATCTGCCTTCCAAACCTTGACATCAAAGTTCTAATTTCAAGGTTCAATTGGTCGTTGAAGATTTGGGAATTCCGTGTACTCCTCGTGGACAAGCTGACCGAAAGGAGTACACAAAGCTACCGAGACAGTTTCCTTTAGAATCTTTGCTCGTGGACCAGTAGAGTCGCCAGATCGGATTCAGCCCCTTTTGATACCCAATTTGATCTACCGGCGGTGACTCGAGTTGTCCACGAGGAATACACCATTCGATTCGATTCCAACGATCCTCATCTTCAAGCTACATCAATGATCGCTACGGTCTCTCTTATTCTAGGACACCGACACCATAAAAAACCACTGTTCCTCACGCCGATAACATCTCCAGACAGTCTAGACACTGTTGCGGTTTTCGATTAGCTTTTGAAGGCGACTAATGGTGTCAGATATTAAGAAAAAGCAGAGTTCAAAGGCTCGTTTATTCCATAGAAACGCTTTATTTCCCAGACAAGTTTATAGCAGGTTCACATCTCCTTGGCCGTCTTCGAAGTCTTACAAGGACTCGGTGGTGCGGCGCCCATCCCGGACGACGAGCGCGGTCTCTCCTTCGAGTTACGCTTCAACTTCAGCTGCTTCTCGTGAATATAAGCTGAGTGTATGGCTTACACCGCTGCGTGTCTAATACAAAAAAAGAGCATGAAACAAAAGTGGAACAACTGAAAGAGAAACATGAAGGCCAGGCAGTAGATAATGAGAGCCCTACAAAAGCTTTTTTATTGCGGAATATGTACTCACTTGTGAGCAAAATAAAATTCAGCTTTAAAGATGCTCGTCCAATTTTTTCTCCACTTGCTCCAATAACTCCTTGACTGTCATCGCGGTCCAATGGGCTGTCCCGAAAAAGACAATGGAGCTTTTCCATGGTGGCTGGATGAAGCACATCGGCTTCGGGTTGTCGAAACAGCAATCTGTAATCTCATCCTGATCTTCTTGCCTGCACCACGAAAAGCCAGATTTTTCTGGGTCGAAGGATAAACATATGTATGTATTAGCAATGAATAAGTCTACAAGAGTCACTTACAGAAGAGGATGTTCGGTATGTTGCGAAATTTGTTTCTGAACTTTTGAACATGAGAATTTCCATGGATATCTCCCCAGAATTTGGGATTGTAGTTGATCAGGAGGCAAAACTAAAATTTCTGTTAAAGAGACAGCTCCACCGGCGAAAAACTCGGTTCTCTCCAAAGTGCACTCACCTTGCCTTGGCAAAAACTGCTGAAGTCTCTGTACTCTGCTATATCCGACGTGAATATCACTTCGCAGTTATTACCGGCGATTCTCCACTTTCTCAAGTATAACGTGTCCACATTAGCAACCATCCATGCTTCAGACGGAACGCCGCCACACTCATGGATTAAGATCTCGAGCATGTAATAGTTTGCCTCTTGGAGTAGCTGCTCTCTTTCGAATTCGGATTCGGGAAGTGGGGTCCGGTCATCACGAAGAAAGTTGAGAATTATGCCAAACTGTTTTGGAGAACGATCGATGAAAATGCATCCTGCTTCGTCGAGTGTGAGCTGAAAGGTCCTCGGATTCATCCATATTTCTGGTTAAGTTTAAATCCAAAACGGGAAACAAAAAACTAGGAATATCTTGACGTGTTAAAAATTTTCCAGATTTCTCCTGCACTTACCGGAATTCCCGAATCGAGAATCCCTCTAAAATATCCATCGTACTTGGTGAGTGTGGAACGGGTCGTTTGGAATACTTTTCCTCCAATGTTCAGTTTTATAAGCTCCTCAGATGCCATGACAATTTGGGTCTGTGAATCGAGAATCATTAAAAGAGAAGAGAACACAAGGAGGTTTTGTGCGTACGACTTGGGGGACAGTAATGGGGAGAAAAAGAGAGAGAGAGAGAGAGTAATTGGTTGGAGGACCCTGAGAAGAGGGGACTCTTTCTCTCTATCTAATCTTTTTGGTAGGTTATGAGAGTGCGCAAAACAAACGATTGGAGTGGCAATGAAAGATTGGGATTCAGGGAAAATCAACAAGCATTGGAATCAGAGATGCGCGGACAGCGAATTTTTTTTTCACGGACAACGGGCAGCGGACAACGGACACTTTTTTCCGTCCGGACAACGGACAACGGACAACGGACAGAAAAATATTTTTACGGACAACGGACAGCGGACAACGGACAGCAAAAAAGGCACGGACAACGGACACTTACGGACACCGGACAACGGACAACTGTATTTTTCTGAGAGATGGGAGTCTTTTTCTTGATTTAAGACGTCAGAATGGTTCTTCTGAAGATGGCGTCACATTAGATTCGTACCCAGCAATGCCGTGTAAGGGATTTTTGAGCGTCAAATTTCAACATTTCGGAGAGCAATAAACGACGGACAACGGACAAAATGCAGAAAAAATTTCGGACAACGGACAACGGACACCGGACAAAAAAATATTCTTACGGACAACGGACAGCGGACAACGGACAGCAAAAAAGGCACGGACAACGGACAACGGACAACGGACAACGGACAACGGACACGGACTGTCCGCGCATCTCTGATTGGAATGCCATCTTTGCTAGCCGGAATGTTGCTGCGACCGATATCGTGCTGTGAGAAACGAGTCAAGGATTGAAAACTCTGTTAATCAATACGCGTTTGCTACGCAGCCGATTTGGAAAATGTGTTGTTAAAGTAGGCGCTGTTTTAGCTGAAAAGGATCAAACTTTTTTTTCGATTGTTGAGTAGGTCTCGAGGAATTTCTTCCCCATCAGAAAATTTTTGGTATTTCTGGGAAATGGAACAACTGAAGAAGAGAAGGGAGAAAAGGTTCCTAGTGCATCGCTTGTTGAGGAAATAGAGAGTGACGGAAGAGAAAAAAAAACGGTTCAGCTGGTGCGCAAGGGTGAACGGAGAGGGCCTTGACATCCTCCTCTTCTCGTGACGTCATCAGGCAAACAGATGTTTTATCTCTGTGAAAAAGAAACGTCGTACCCCTCGTACCCATCGAGCAGCAAAAACGTATTGATTAGCAGAGTTTTTGATCCTTGACTTGCTTCTCACAGCACGATATCGGTCGCACCAACATTCCGGCTAGCAAAGATGGCATTCCAATCAGAGATGCGCGGACAGTCCGTGTCCGTTGTCCGTTGTCCGTGCCTTTTTTGCTGTCCGTTGTCCGCTGCAACGATGACATTCCAATGCTTGTTGATTCTTGGCTTTTCGTGGTTTCATCAAAATCTACCAGAATTGCTCTGGTGCCTACTGATATTGTCAGGCACATTTTCTGCAAAAGTTTCACAAAGAAGGCACATTTAATGCAGATTATACAGTCATCAAAAGTTTTCATTTTCCAGACAAGTTTATAGCAGGTTCACATCTCCTTGGCCGTCTTCGCAGTCTTACAAGGGCTCGATGGTGCAGCTCCCATCCCGGACGACGAGCGCGGTCTCTCCTTCGAGTTACGCTTCAGTTTCAGCTTGCCGAGTTTGTTCATGACCCCACCACTGGGACCAGCGTCTCCCCCTTGAGACTTGACAAACGTCCTCATCCACTTGACGACCTCCTTGAACGTCATTCGATCTTCCGGCTTCTCACACCAAACGTTTTGCTGGAAAAACCGAAACTTCAAGAAAAAAACTGTAGATCAAACTGACGCTACCTCAATGAACGCCACAAAGTCCGGATGCGCGTCCTTGGCGAACTTCATCCGGTACCCTTGCAGCACCTTTTGCGCCACCTCCAACACCCGCATTCCGGGATACGGCTCCTTGCCGTCCTCCACAATCTCCCACGACATGACGCCGAAGGCGAAGACGTCGGTGGCTGGGCAGTAGGTTCCGTCGCGAATGGTCTCTGGGGGAAGCCAACGAATCGGCGCCTTCTTCTTCAGGTCCATCTTGTAGTGGACGCCCTCGCGTGTTAGGCCAAAGTCGGCGATTTTGACCTGGAGAATGGAATTTTTGTCGATAAACTCGCCGATTCCTCACCTGTCCGCCTCCCAACAAGCAATTCCTGGCAGCCACGTCACGATGCATCAACTGCTTCTCGTGAATATAAGCCAATCCGCACGCCGCCTGCAGAATCATCTCGTACTTTTTGACCCACGGGAATTTCTGTTTGCTGAGCGCCGAATCCAGAGCTCCGCCGTCAGCCAACTCCATGATCACATAAAGGGGTTCGGTGCCAGCGGCCACGCCGTAGAATTTGACAACGTTGATGTGCTGGAAATTTTGAGAAGTTTCTAGGTGCTTGTAGAGCAAAATCTGGGCTTTCGAATGAGCTATTTGGCAACGTTTGCCAACGTCTAGAAATTGAGTTATTCGCTTCGAAAGAAGGTGGAAACAGTTTATAAGGAGGACGAAATATCTCAACTTCCAGAAGTTTCCACAAGAAGCCGGATAGCACGTTCGAAAGCCCAGATTTTGAACTACAAAAGAACACATTTTGAAACAATTCCCGCTCATCGGAGCACACTTACATCCAAATGTCTCATCAACCTGGCCTCCCTCATAATCTCCTTGATCTGCTCCTTATCCATGGCCTCCAACTTGGCCGTCTTCACCGCCACCTGCACCGGCTGTCCACTGGCGTCCAACACCTTCAACAACTTCCCCTTCCACACCTCCCCAAACGCTCCCTCTCCCAACTTCTTCACCAACTCCACGTCTTCATGCATCAACTCCCACTTTTGCTTCCTCACCGGCGTCTTTAGGACCACTTTCACTTTTTGGTCCTTGGTCACGATGGGCTCTTTCGACGTGGCGTAGTGGTTGACGAGCTCGACGATGGTTGGGAAGCCGCGTTGATCGACGAACACTTTGTGATCTTGAGACTCGCGGATCACAAAGTGATTCGATGAGGATTGACCGTTGCCGACGGCGGAGAGGATAAACTGACGCGGTTGGCCTTTGACGGGCTCCGATGTTCGGATGAGGTACTCGCCGGGCTTGTGCAGCATTTCCTGGAAATACAATGTTCACGAATGGGTTACTGTAACTCGAGTGCCAGTGGTCAGATTTTTATGGAAATAACATGATTGGAAAGCGGATTCAAAGGTGTATCGGCTGTGAAATTATCAGAACGTCTGGTTTACTAATTGTCGAGTTAGCGCGTAAAGTACCGATATCCCTAAACTTGCCATAACTCGACTTCCAGTGGACCAATTTTCATGAAAATTTTACCATTCGAAAGCAAATGTTTCAGATATTTCAGACATGACTACACTATAAAATCAGACAAGATTTGACTGCTTTCAGGCGCATACAGTATTGTCGACAAGTAATATTTACTAACGACGCCGTAACTAAAGTTCTAGTGGACCAACTTTTGTGAAAATTATGTCGCTATCCTTATGTTTAAATTTGCTTTCTAACGGTGTAGTTTTCATGAAAATTGGTCGGCTGACACTCTAGTTATGATGGGAACAAGCATTGGGTGGAACTGACATTTTGGCTAGCGGAAAAAGCCTACCGTAACTTCAGTAATAGTGGATCAAATTCAATAAAAACTGCACCGCTGGAAGCATTTTAAATCCACTTTCCAACGATACAATTTTCATGAAAAATGGATCACTTTCAGTCGAGTTACAGTGTGATCAAGTGTTGAATGGAACAAAATGTTTGGCTGACCAAAGAAATCTACCGTATCTCAAGTGTGCATAGCCCGGTTTTCATGAAAATTGCACCGTTGGAAATCCTTCAAATCCGCTTTCCATCGATATCAATTTGCATGAAAATTGGCTCACTTTCAGTCGAGTTACGGTGTGAACAAATGTTGGATGGAATAAAAACTTTGACTGAAGAAAGTAACATACCGTACCTCGAGTATGTGTAGCTCGATTTTCGTGAAAATTGCACTTTTGGAAATCCTTTAAATCCGCTTTCCAACCGTACAATTTTCATGAACATTGGTTTTTTCTCAGCCGAGTTATGACCACTCATTCCCCCGCTCACCCGAATGTCGTCTCTTGGCAGCAGTCCATGATAGTAACGTTGTTGTAAGAGACCAGCATCGACCATGGTTTCTTTTTAAATGGTCTCCTTTGAATTCGAAAATGTTACTTTTTTCGATTGGTTATGTTGTTTTTTTTTTGAGGGGAAGAGAAAAAGTTCCATGTTGGTCATGGGGTCGGTGCTCCTTTTGGGATCTTTGGGACAACGTGAGAGGCTTGAGAATCAAAAGTGTCGAAAATTTTGAAGGCTGCCATCTGAAAACTGAGACTGCCATCTGAAAACCGAGACTCTGGTCGATTCTAAAGATATGGTTTTGGAACTCTAGGGACCTCATTTATTCGATCTTCAAATGTACTGAAAAAGCCTGGCCTTTGACATCTCTGAAATCGGTTAACTTGAATCCCGCTGAGATTTTCAGATTCAGAATTTTCAATGTAGAGTTCACTTTTTGAACCATAATAGGACATTTGGATCCCACTAGCAGAAGAATCCCCCTGTATCATTGGTCGACCCCTTTGTATTTTTCCCCCCTCGAATCTTCTCTTTCCCATCAGATTCCCATGACTCTAATCTCTAATCCAGGAGTACAATTTTTAGGGCCAAAAACAGTTTCAACACCACCTTTATTACGGTACTTAGTGGTGCATAGGTGTCTGCAATGTCATGCGATAATCCCTGTCACTATTTGACGGTGGCTCCTGGGGTGCCGAGGTGAAAGGGCGGCCGGCTTTTGGAGGCGGAGTCTTTGACAACAGATGGTTCATTTTTTTTAGTGTCTTGGTACTAAAGTCCGTCCTTTTAGGAGGCACTTTTGGAGCCCAAGATCTTTCGATTTTATCCCATCCTTCAATTCCAATTTTTCAGTGAATCATGGCTCCGAAGGCGAATAGTAAGGCGAATCGGAAGATTTGGCGGAAAAGAATCACCGAGAATGAAAAGAAAAGAGCGCGAAATCTATCCGAGACGTTGCATGTTTTGAAGGAGTAAGTTGACAGTGGCCAGTTTTTGTCTATTTTCAGAAGGAAACCGATAACTTTAAGGCCTTGAAAAGTGGTGGTTTTCAAGTGTCTCACTTTCATTTAAGAACCATCTTTTCCAAATCTCAAAATAGCAACCTCAACTATAAAAATTGATTTCAAATCGAATGGTACCGTTTTCAAAGCTCTAGGACTAAAAATAACAAAGTTATGGAAGAAAAAAGTTCAGGTGTCTCCCCGAGGAAAAGTGGTTGCTCGATGAGAAAATGCGAAACAAAAGGACTACAAAGCTACAGATTTTGCATCTTGCAATTGCGTACATCAAGCAACTGACCGAGATTTTGGAGCAGGATGAGGAGGTTGGTCCGATATCCCCAGTTTGACGAAGTTTATCTCGGTTCCTGTGACAGCTATCAAAAAGTTGGCAACTAACAAATTGTTGCTCATAATGTCCTGAGCATTTTGTAAGTTGATCACTTTTCGATAGCTGTTATAGAAACCGAGATAAATTTGGTCAAACAAGATTGTTTCAGAAGACACCAAGCCTGAGTTTGGCACTTGGCCAAGACAAGCCTGACGAATCGGTTTCTGGCGAGGCGGACAAAGTTGAGAATCCACAGTGCTCTCCGCGGAAATCAGAAGAGCCCAACTGAACCTTAACTGCTAAAAATGTCATCAGTTTTCAACTCACTATTAGCCCCCTCTTCAACTTTTCCAATATGTATTGTCCCTCCTCCTTTTTACCCCCATTTCCCATGGAACATTTTCCAAGTGCCCCCTGTCTAACAGTGATGTGTCTGATCATTCGCACCTCATTTTTTGACAGAATCTGTATTATCTGTTCCCTTTGTTTGCTCTCTTACATCATGTCAAATGTCTTCGAGAATCTGTCAAGGAACATTTTAATGTCATCTGGCTGCTCTTAGGTTCTTTGCGGACCGTCTCCTTGATGTTCTTTGACTTTGAATGGCGATACATCTATAAAGTTTTTGACCTTGTTTTCACTTTTTGCCTTCAGTACAGTTTCTCGAAGTAATCTTGCTATATACATATATTTAGTGCTCCAATTGTTCAAAAGCCAAATTTTAGGCAGTCTAATAAGATATACAATTTGACCATTTTCAGTGAAAAATGGCCAACTTTGAGCAGTTGAAAAAGCAGTTTCCAGTGACTCGATTTCTCTAAAACTTTATGAATGTATCAAGCAACCCTAGATCTTCATTTTTGAAGTTGACAACTTTTCACGAAAACTGCTATGAAGTGAGTTACACGACATCAAAACTTGGTGCATTTTAATGCAAATTTCGAACTTTTTTGGACCAATGATCTTCAACGCGACATAACTTACTTCATAGCAATTTTCGTAAAAAGTTGTCAACTACAAAAATGAAGATCTAGAGTTGCTTGATACATTCACCAAGTTTTATAAAAATCGGGTTATTGGATTATACTTTTTCAACTGCTCAAAATCGAACATTTCGCATTCAAAATGGTCATCCTATTGGACAGTACTGTAGCAAGTTATCATTTTTCTAAGTAATCTTGCTATATATATATATATTTAGTGCTCCAAACACTCAAAAAATGAATTTCAGTCAGTTACACCGACCGTCCAATAAGACACATTTGGACCGTTTTCAGTGCAAAACGATCAACTTTGAGCTGTTGAAAATGAATGTTCCAATCACTCGATATCTATACAACTTGGTGAATGTATCAAGCAACTCTAGATCTTCATTTTTGTAGTTGACAACTTTTTTCGTAAATTGCTGAGAAGTGAGTTACGTTGGCATCAAAACTTGGTACATTTCAGTGCAAACTTCGAACTTTTTCGAGCCAATGATCTTCCACGCGACATAACTAACTTGATTGTGAATTTCATAAGAAAATGCCAAGTACAAAAATGTAGATATAGAGTTTCTTGATACATTTACCAAGTTTTAGAGAAATCGAGTAATTGGAACATACTTTTTGAACTGCTTAAAGTTGGCCATTCTGCACTGAAAACCATCAAATTCTACATCTCATTGGACGGTACTGTAGAGCGCTCCAAAAGCTCAAAAATCGAATTTCAGTCAGACAGCGCATATATTTTCTTCTCCAATTTCTAGTCCCCATTACAAATACATATTCCCTAATTTCAGGAACAAACATGCCAAGAAATCTTCCAATGAACGAGAACCAAAAAGCCCGTCGCGCCGAGAAACGGCGCAACGGCTATCACAAAGAAAGGGATGCGATGGAGCGGTTGAAGATGTTGGTTTTTTAGCTAAAACTGGAGACACTTAATAATTTTACAATTTTCAGTGCTGTTTTCGGCCCCTACGGTCGCTACAACACCATAAAGGAGACATTGGATGCGGCCATTGAACATATAGGAATGTTACAAAGATTGCTGGAGGAGGAGAATCAGGTATTGAGTGAAAACTTGACTACTGAATCTGGCTTGTTTTCAGAGTTTCGTACCAGTTTTCAGACTTCGAAAATGTTGATTTCCAGCCGAGTTAGAACCATTTGAAGTTGGTGGCCTAGAAATCCACATTTCGGGATTTTTCGCCATAGATTTTTTGAAAGTTTTCTTCCAACAATTCCGCGATTGCTTCTCAATTATCGTTTTTTGACTTTGGTGGCCTAGAATTCCAAAATTCGGATTTCTAGGCCACCAACTTTCAATGGCTGTATCTCGGCTTAAAATCAACATTTTTGAAATTTGAAAACTGTTGCGGAGTTCTCAAAACAAGCCAAATCAAACCAACTTAAAAAACAAAAAAAATTTCGAGTTGTCGGATCCTAGGCCACAACTGACATTCCGTTGGATCTTCATAAAATGTCGAATGTTCCAGGCCCCCATTGATGTTGCTCCCGTTGTTCAAGATCATCCGCCAGGTGTTCAAGACCCTGAGCCTCAAGACGACAAAAATTATGAGAAGGAAAATGAAGAGCAAGACCAAGACCGTATGGAACCAGACGAATTCATTTTTGATGAATCCCAAATTGAGCTAAATCCATCAGAGATCAATAGCGATATCTTTCAAGAATCAATCGACTATGAGAGATACCTATCGTTCGACGAATTTCGAGAAGATGTGTCCCTGGAATCATGTCCTCTCGAAGAATTCGTTTGGCAAACTCCACTTCAGTTCGCTCGCAATTGCCTTACTTCAAATCTGAACGCATTGAGAGATGGAATCGTTCCTGGGTACATGTAGAACATTTTTTCATTGTTATGTCAGTTTTATTCATTTTCCTGCTAATAAAACGCTTAAATTCTACTCCTTAGAAAAGTTATGTTATTTAAACTCCCGCCGACAATTTTCAAAAATAAACCGGGCGCACCCAGCGGAGCGTCGTTGTTTTTCTGCTTGTCGTCGATTTTTCAACAATTTCCTCCAAAGATTTCGCTCGTTTTCTTCGATTTTTTCAAGTTTTTCGCTGAATTTCGATTTGATAATGTTAAAATCACTCTGATGAATATCGAAAATACAACTTTCATCGAAAAAATCAACTGGAAATCGATAAATCTTGTCGGTCCTAGATTTTATCCAAGTTTCGCGATTTTCACTAGACTTTTTGGAATTTCGTTTCAATTGTTTTGTTCTGATCGATTTTCATTATTTTTCCATCTCAAAATTACCGATTTTCAGCCATATTTCGCTAGAAAAAATCCGATTCTCTCTTTCAGCGCTAAATTTTCAGGTTTAGCTCATTTTTCTTCAATTTTTCTCATTTTTCGTCCCAAATTTTCCAAATTTTGCAGGTATGGGTACGTTCACAGCCACCTACTTCCTGAAGACCGCCTTCTGGGACAAGCGCGGTCTGTGGACTGCCACGCTCGCCGTCGCCTACTTTGCCCGCTGTTGGGAGAGCGCCGGCTACCACAAGGCCGAGATGATGAAAGTGGGTCATTTTTTTGTGTTTTAAGCCTAAAAGTTAGCTAAAAATTCGAATTTCTCTCCTAAAAGTCTTTGATTTCCACTTTTCAGGGTCACTCTCGCATGTACGCCGACCGCATCGCGTCGCTGCCAGCCCACTCGGACCACTGGAAGTATTGAAGCCCCCGCGACGTTTTTTAGATAATTTTTTAGTCATTCTTTCTTTTTTTCTCGACTCTTCTTGTCTACGAATAAAAAGTGAACAATGTAAAGCGATGATTTTTTATTAGACAGGAAAAAAAAATGTTCAAGAAGTGCAGACGCAGTTGTCTTTTTCCTCGGAGCAAATCAGTTTTTGGTGTGGGCACTGCTGGAAAAACATGGAATTCTAAATCGATGTTTAAAGAAATTCGGAGATTTTTACCGTCCAGAAGAGCCGATTACACAACCACTCCCAGCAGTATCCAAATGCATCGGCAGAGTGACAACAGAGAAGAAGAATAATAGCGAAAACTGCGATGTATTTCATTTTGTAAAGTTAGGAAATGAAAATGTTCGAATTTTTCATAGAAATTGTGTGGAGAATTCAGTGAAATCGCCGAAAATCGTATCAAATTCACCCAAATTCAAACTACCGCCAACAACGACACTCCGAAATCCCGCCTGCGCCTTCTTCCCCGTAAATCCACACACCACACTTTGCACCTGTCGCCCGAGCAAAAGTACACTAATTCGACCTTTTCCGGCTCAAAACTCGCGATTTTTCTTGCAAAAATACTGTTCAAACCTCTATTAAACCCTAATTCACATTTTAGGACCCACAAAATGCTCGCCAGACACATGTTTCTGTGCTCTCGGTTTGGGCTGGCTCCCTCGACGAGTCAAGCCGTTTTCCACACCTCTACAGCGAATTCCGTGCTTCCAAGGGTAAGAAATATTGATTTAGAGCTGAAAAACGTGTTTTTAAATGTATAAATGAGGTCTAAATGTCGATTTTTGACAGGCGAAACCGCTGGACGAAGAAATGCCGAGCAGACCTACAGATGCGTCGGTTCCCCAGAAAAAGGCGCGTCCCGACGCTCAAATTTTGGACTTATCCGGGAAACGACACAAGAAGGATATCGATATTATTGGTGAGATTTTAGGCCAACATGTTTTCGAAAATCCCAAAATTTTCAACTTTTTTCAGTCGCCGACCAATACCTCCAACAGTGGTACAAAATGGAGACGAAAAGTTTGGCGGCGGATTACTTAGCCCTGTGCAAGTCGAAGCTCAGTCTTTTCGTCGCTTCTACAGGTTTTAATATCAAAATTTTGAGCCAAAAAATATGCAAAAAATTTTCCAGCCACCTGTGGATTCCTCATGGCGCCAGTGCCAGTGGCAGCTGCTCCGTTGGCCGCCGCGACAATAGGTAGATCATTTGAAACAAAAATCGAAGAAAAAAGCTGACTTTTCAAAAGTTCAGGAACTTTCCTGCTCTCCTCGGCCGCCAACTCGTGTAATCAACTTTTGGAGGCTCCCTACGATGCGCAGATGAGACGGACGCAGAGTAGAGTGCTGGTGGTGCATCGGTCAGTGGTGGGAGCGGATTTTCGATTGAAAATTTGAAATCAGCAAGAAATTTCGCTCTGGGAGATGTTTTTGAAGTCTTGTGAAAATTTGAAATTTTCCAAAAAAAAAACATTTTTTTTTTTCAAAATTCAAAACTCAATTACATGACGATCTGAATAAACGGCCTACTCTCTACTCGGCCACCTAATAGTGCTTCCTTATTCCAGATTCTCGCCCCTCCACGCCTTCACCTTCGCCGGCGTCGCCGGAATGACAGGCATCGGTCTGTTGGCCTACTACGCCAACCCACTCGCCGCCGCTCTCGGAGCACTCAATTGGTTCATTTATGCAGGTTGGGAGACTCGATAATATGGATTTTAGTGTCTCAAAAGTGCCAAAAATGGTCTAAAACTGTCCTAAGAAGCGTAGAAAGCTAGTAGCCCTTGTCGATGAAAAACGAGGTCTAAACGCCTTAAAATACCTCTAAACTATCAAAAAAAGACTCAAAATCCGTCCAGAAAATCTCTAAACCTCTTGCCCAGACTCCTAAACATCTAGTCAACTTCCAGGCGTCTACACCCCCATGAAACGCTCGCACATCGGATGCACATGGGCCGGCGCCGTCGTCGGAGCCATTCCTCCACTCATGGGATACGCGGCGGCCACAGGAAGCCTGGACCCAGCGGCGTGGTGCCTGGCGACCATCCTCTTCTCCTGGCAGTTCCCCCATTTCAACGGGTTGAGCTGGAATTTGAGAGGCGATTACAGTAAGGTTAGTGAGAAGTTTGGTTTGGAACATGGGTCTAGAACGTTCCAGAAGGATCTGGGATGGTTTAGACCAGTTTTTACTTCAAAAAATTGACCAAAAACTGTGTAGGGACCATCTAGAAGTGTTTAGATCGTTCTTCACAGTGTCTTTGGGGCTCAAAATGAAAAGTAACTTTTCCAGGCCGGCTACCGAGTGATGTGCGTCACGAACGAGCGTCTCTGTCGTGTCACCTCCATCCGTCACAGCGTCGCCCTTCTCGGCCTGTGCTCCATCGCCGCGCCGCTCACCGATCTGACCACGCTGACGTTCGCCATTGGTAGGTTTTGTGGAGAGTGTCTTGTGGAGGGATCGGAAGGTTGAAAGGGTTCCAATGGTCTTCTGGAAGCTTGTAATCTGTGTCGATGCTTCGAAGAAGCTTCTGGAGTCTCCTAGACCTCTCCTGGAAATGAATCAAGCCTAAGTTGTTCTGCAATGCTTTCAACTGGTTTCGACTCTTTCCGGAGAGCTCGAGGTTCCGTTGAGTCCCTGATGACCCTTCCAAAGCTCCTGGAACTCTTTGGAGCCTCTCGTTAGGTTACTCCAAGGGTTGGCGTATGTAGAGAAGCGGCGGGTGGTCCTAGAGCTCGTTGTCTATTATAGGAACCGTCTGAAATCCTTTGGCATTCTTCTAACAGGCCTTGAAACTTTCCATGTGTCCCATCAAGCCTCCCTCCTCGCCAACATCCACCATTCCTTCCAGACTCGCTCCCCGTGAACGCCTACCTCGTCTACCTGTCCTACAAGTTCTACAAGGCGCCGGACGCCAAAAACAGCCGTCGTCTGTTCTTCTACTCGCTGCTCCATCTGCCACTCATCATGCTGCTCATGGGCATCAGCAACTACGGCAGGAATGAGCAGCAGAAGGAGCCCGTCATGGAGAGGATAACGGTAAAGGAGTTTGTAGTTTGTGGTAGCCCTTTTATATCGGTTCATTTTCAGAATGGATACAACAAATTGCTGTCATCGGTGAATGGTCTGACGTCGTCATAAGGAAGTATTCTGAATCTTCTAAATTTTTCTCTTTGCCTGTAGATATTAAATCCATAATAGTGTGTAGTAGTTGTTAGATCCGTTTATTTCTGTTTTTTGAGTTTTCTAGGTCATTTTTTGCTCATTCTATACGGATTTTCTTGTTTTTGTTTTCTTTTTTTTTAAATTGTTTTCGGCCTATTTTTTTGTAAACAAAAATATATATATAAACTTTTCTCTCGAAGAAAGATGACTCAGGTTTTCTTTCCCCCCGTCCACCTTTTTCTCTCTCCGCCGCCAGTGGCAAGGAACACTACAACGTTATCGCATACGTTTGGATACATACATTTCTTTGTTTTATCCTGAAAATGGCTCGAAAATCGTTAAAATTTGGCTGAAAAAATGAGATGAATCTCTAGATTTGAAGCGGGAAATTCAAAAATTGAAAAAAAAAAATTTCATTTTTTGAATTTTTTTTCGCGAAAATTTCAATTGATAGTGTCGACTGAGATTCTTCCGATTTTCGCCTCTAAAATTTTCAAAATTTTTTCGAATTTCCCGCGTGACCTTTGACAATCTGCAGCTCACTTTCCAGGCCTCCACTCGGGCGCCAATAGAACTGCAACAAACTGCCACGTATGCATGACTTTTCCAGCTTTTTGGGGGATTCTCAGTTTCAGTTTTCCAGACATTTTTGACCTCTTATTTTTCCCGAACTTTCTGCCTCTCAATTTTGTATTTTTGCCTCTCAAAAATGGACCCCTTTAGTTTTGAAGATCTCGCTGATTTTAGCAAGCAGTCTACAGTGCGCGTCATAACTTTGCAACACCCCTCTCTTAAGAAGTTTGCACTCTTCCTGGTGGTTTTCATGCAAATCTATGAACGCAGATCGATTCAGTGTCCCAAAAAACCTACAATTGCGAGTTTTCATTGGAATCGTATGAAAACTGACGCCTGGAGCTCTAGAGACAGTGTAGAGACTTTCAGAGCCATCTTTACCCATTTCGGTCCTCACACTTTCCATTCCAGTTTGTTTTCAACACTGGTCACCCCCGAGTGATGCTTTGGAGCTGATATGATGATGCTCTTGCTCCTCCCCTACATCGTTAGTTACCACCCGCCTCCTTCTACTCCGAAATTTCTCGTCACTGCCGACACAACCTACCACCAGCCCCAGCTCATTAGCGCATTCTGATTTGGTCATCGCCGCCTCGTTTTCGGTGCTCGTTATTGGTGGGGTGATGAGCTTGGTTTTGCAGGCGGTGCGGAGGGAAACGGGGGCACACATTATTCGGTTCGTTTGGTTTTCGGACTGGGTTTTAAGAATTCGATTCGTCGATGAGGTTACCCATTACATGACCAGTGTTAAGCGGAATTCCTTCCGTTTTTTTAACATTTCCCGTCTTCCGTCTTCCGTGATGTGAAGTTCCATTTCCGCTCAACACTGGTCTCCACTGGTCTCTACTTCTTGAATTTCAGAAAAAAAACTGACCATGGGCTTTCTATCAAGATTGTTCTGTGGAGAATTACGGTTTTGGAGGATCCAAAGTTTTCCCGGATTTTGAATTTTGGAGGGATCTGAATTCTCAAAGGATCTGGAAGAATCCTAGAGAGTTTGACGCCTGAGATTCAGAGATCGAGGTGAACTCAACATTGCGTCTGTCTTCTCAATTTCAATACCGAATTTCGCTGAAGAGATTGTTCTTAGTTTTCAAGATTGATCTGCTAGAATCGTCACAATCTGTTTGTCGACTGTTCTCGAGATATTCTCGGATTCCTCGGCTTCTCCAGTTGAACTTGTTCACGTTATCTCGCTCTAGGTGAAATCGCGACAACAGATTGTGAATCTGAAATGAACTCAGCGGAATGTTCCTATGAATCGAGTAATGACTTTGGAAAGTTGTAATCACACAAGTGACAAGTTTGCAAAGTCATAACTCAAGAGACAGCAACGTTTTGAAAAAGGTTGTACCAGATTCTGATTCTGTGGAATTCATTTTGCCATGACCCAGATCCAGATCTTTGTGGGAGGTTCCAAGGAGTTTAATGCCCAAAAGTTCATTGAAACTATTTCTGAACCACATTTTCTCAAGAGAAGTGTCCTAACCCTATTATCCGGAACCAATTCCCCCCCACAAAAACGGAGACCCCGAGAAAAGAACACGAGCACTCTTATCTAACACCTCACAAAAATAAAAGCAATAAAATTGACGAGAGAGACAGAGAGCGTTTTCGTGTACATAGTAAGAAACAACACTTTAAAGAGGGGGCCGAAAAAGGAGCAGTCAAAAAAAAAACGCTCGCTCTTCTTTTTTTTTCGTCGATTTCCTCTTCTGGAAAACGGAGAAGGAGAGGGGAAAGAAGACGTTGGGGAAGAAGAAGAAGAAGAAGACGTCTTCTTCTTCTCTTTCTGGAGAGGACCACTCACTTTTGCTTTGCTTTTCTCTTCTCCGATTTTTTTTTCATCCCCTTCGGAAATCTTGGGGTATTAGAAGTGTTTTCGTTGTTGTTGGGAAGAAGAAGACTCGAGAATCCTGAAGACGTGATGGTCTTCTGAATTCGAAGATTCTCTGATTTCCTGGATTCCAGTCTATCTTTTTCTTCTCGGAATTTTGAATTCCTCTAGTTTTCTTGAGGGGAGGTCAGAATTTACATTCGGAATCCTCAAACCGCGATGTTTGAGTTTGGATTCAGAATCCTCACCCTCTCTCTCTCTTGATGTATTACACCAAATCGGATATCCATATCTGGGGTGTCCCTCGAGAGATTTCTACCACCACACAGAATATATGGATATAGATGTGAGAAGCAAAAAAAAAAGTTTCCGAAACATTTCCCACACTTTTTTTGCTCTCTCTCTCGAAACTCGAAAATGAAGAGTGCTGGGTTTTGAACTTTGTTTCCTCTAGAGAATCTCTAGACTCTCGAATCTAGAGAATCCAGAGTTTTATAGATCTCAAGCTAGGCAAGCAGAACTGAATCTCGACTTCAGAGTTCCAAAACAAGGCCATTGATTTGACAGGTAGATCATGACAGTCTAGACGGAAATCATATTCAGTTCTCAGTATTTTGATAGCTAGAAGAAGTGAGACGTGGAATCCGAATCCAAGGTTTCTGACTCAGCAGAATTTGCGGACTTAAGGTTATAGTTTGAAATGTGGATGGATTTCCGGGTGCGTTTACTAGTACCAGTCATCTCGTTCTTTGTTGGTCACTCCAGCTTCTATCCATATCCGAGGAGATTTGATAATGGAGATCAAACATTTGGAAGCTCAAAATGAGCAAAGTCTGGTCTTGACAAGCTCGAGATTCTGAATACCCCTTCCTTATGTTCCGAAAATATCTTCCATCAAGATATTTTCATCAGGTTTCATATCCCAAAAGGCTGAGCTAGAATGATTTAAAGCTGCGGGGAATCTTGTGGATCCGAGGGATGTCTGTGATCTAATCAGCTGTCAGTCTTGGGTCAGTAGAATCCGACGACTAGAACATCCTGCAGAGTGATTTACTTTAAAGGTACATGGTCGGAAAAGGCCATCTTTTATCCACCCACCTATGTCAATCAGTCCAACGCCCACCACTCGGCTATCAATGATCCCCGTAGTCGAATTCCTTGGCTAATCAGCTAATCAGTGGATTCCTAGAGATGTTATCATCTCTCTCGTCAGCCGTCTCCATCTCTCTCCACTTCTCCATAACAGTCTTTGACGAGATAATTGGGTGTTTCTCTGTGTGTATGTATTATGAGAGAAAAGAGAAGAAGAAGACATAACGCATTCCGTCGCCTTCTTCTCCTTTTGGAAATATGCGTTTTTCTTCGTTTTCTCATCATCGAGAAAATTTCCACCCCTCCTAGATTTCGGGTAACCATTCCCAAATTGGCCGCATTTTGCATACTCTCCCGTTTCGCGTGTGTGATAACGAGCATCTCTAGATGCTCCGATGAGCACGAGACGAAAAATACAGAGAGAGAGAAAATCGGGATGGAGGGCCGTTGCTCATCTGAAATTCTGAAAAGTTTTCCCCCCTCTCTCGCCGTTTAGTTTTTCGACATTTTACTCACACTAGTCGATCGCGTCTCTCTCTCTCTCTCGGAAAAGACAAAAACGAGGATAATCGGGTTAGGCGGTATGGGAGAGAGGGGTGGGACACACGCACATAGCAGTACGAAGAAACACTTGTTTATTTGTTATTCTTTGTCAGCGAGGAGCCAGCCCTCCTCTTCCTCCACAGTAAACTGTCGGTCGGTCGGCTCCTGAGAAGGCACAAGACTCGCTGTGTGGAGAGGTCAAAGAATACTGTGGTTTGGGTTTTATAAGCCAGATGGTTTGAAACGTCCAGACCTAGCTTCAAGCTCGCCAAAGTCGTCTGAATGTCTGAATCTTGGCTCCTGGATCTTTGGGACTGAGAATCCATGTCTCTTTCTTTTCGAGCTCTTCGATTCCAGAGCTTCAGTCTTAGAGTCCTCGATTGCAAATTCTCTATGACCTGTGGTGAGAGTGCAGCTCTGTGGGTTGACGTGGTTGTGTGAAATCTCGAGAATCTCACGAGTCTCGAGAAGCTCTAAGCTTCGAGAAGTTCTCAAGGTTCTGGAAGTTTTAGGATCTCAGGTTTTGGAATCTTTGGACTTCTCACTCTCGGAAATTTCAAAACCTAGAAACTTCCACTTTCATTTCATGATTCATTCACTCCTCTCTCCATCATCAACTTTATCGACCTTCAGTGACTCAGCCGCAGACCTTACAACATTACCTGCTCATGCTCTCTCTGGCTCTCTGTCTCTCCTCTTGTGCTCCAAACTCCGAGAATCTTTTTTTACCGCCGCCGTTCCCCCTGCATGCATTGAAACGCTCCCCTTCTCCACCTGCGTCTCTTCTCCTCTTTTCTCTCTCTCCCTCCCATCTCTCCCGCCGATTTCAACGTGTTCGCTGCTCTGCAAAATGCACACACACACACACACACACAGATATCTAGTTTTTCAACAACATGATGTCCATCAGCCATACATCCAAACAGAACGACGTGATTTGCCACGTTCCATATGAGTAAGCGAGAGGAGGAGGAGGAAAAGAGCAGAACAGGCGCGGCGCCGACTCACACACAGACAGACACAGGTGGCAGAAAAGGAACCAGTGGCGACACACGTCATTTTTTTTTGAAACCCATAAAGTTTTTGGCCATCCATCTGTACATGTCGAGATGCCCAAATGGTCCGGGGTTTCGAGCAACTTGCTCTATGGTAGACGCATCATCGCTCTACTTTACCACCAGTCTGCGGAACCCACGGTCTGATGTCTGTCTGTATGTCGGTCCAGATGTCTGTCTGTGTGTCGGACCACCCAGATATTGGACCAGGACCAGGACCAGGACCAGGACCAGGACCAGGACCAGGACCAGGACCAGGACCAGGACCAGGACCAGGACCAGGACCAGGACCAGGACCAGGACCAGGACCAGGACCAGGATCAGGATCAGGATCAGGATCAGGATCAGGATCAGGATCAGGATCAGGATCAGGACCATCGGTTATAGCTCCACCGTTGGCTGTTTCTCGAGATTCGAATACATGCAGATCTCTAGAAAAACGCTGAGATTCTAGCTCACATCAAGCTGAGAGAGCTGAAACTCGAGACAAGGGATGACAAGTCTGGTCATGATCAGAAGAGTCCTTCTAGGCTTCCGAATTCTTATCCGACTAGTCGATCTGAATCTCCAGACATCCAGACGTCCCTGTTCCCCGTTTGCTCTCGCACTAATCAACTTCAGTTTTCCCCCCGCGATTCCTCTCGGTTCGGAAATGAAGCATGATGTTCCTTTTTCCCACTTTCTCCCGTTCTCTCCCAGGCAGTACTTCTCCCCTCCTCTCCCCGCGCCCTATTTGTTTTACTCCCCTCTCTCTCTCTCTCTCTCTCTCTACCGACGATCCACACCAGCATCTCCTTCTCTCTGTACAGCCACACACGCACACTCCTCCTCGACGCTTTTCATCATCATCATCATCATCATCGTCGTCGGTTACAAATCGCACCACCGAAATCTTTTTCTCTCTATTTCTCTTCGAAACTAGTCTCTCTCTCACTTGCTACGAGGAGTCTAACCTTTCTCGGATCGTCCCCTCGGATTCGTTGTTCCAATTCTCACTTGTTAGCTTCTCTGCGTCTCTTCGAATCGCTCAATGTTTTTCACTGAGGAGTCAAGGGTTACTAGGCGATCGGTCAAAGATTGTACAAGTTTGGCCGGCTTACTAGGCGATCGGCTAAAGACATTCAGTCCAGGTTCTCCCAGTTCTCGGTTCCTCGAAGTACCAAGGTGTACCGTCAAGCAGTCTAAATTCAAGAATTTCTGATTTCGAGACAGTTTTTTCAACTGGAAATCTGTGCAGAGACGTCCAGAGACTCTAACTGTCTGCGTCTCTCCACTTCCCTCTCTTTCAACTCATCCACATCTTTACTAATAACATTTGAAAACTTCCGTATGTTTGTCCGTGTGTCCGGCTCTGGATCTCAGCTCCTACTGGACCGATTTTTATGAATCTTGGACCAGAAGACTGGAACTGGGGCTAACTCGATGCCCGTGTGTTTAGATTTTTTATATCTCAATAATGGGCCAAGTTACAGCTGTTCTCCCACTTTTCCAGTACTAATTTTGGGAAATTTCGGAACGACAAATGTGTCGCGCACCATTTCTCATACTCAAAATTGACCTATTTTTTTGAAATTTACACAGTTTATTCCTGAATATCTGGGGATGATGCCCGTCTATTTCGATTACCGATTCATTGAGAAATGAGGTCACGAGGACGTTAAAACTCTCATTTTTAGGCTCGATCAGTAGATTCGGTTTTGATAAGAGAGAGTGACAAGTTCACGTAAATATTTTTCACGTTTTCGAAATTTTGAAGTTTCTCATTCAGAAAAGCGTAACGGCGGAATTTCGAGAAAAATTGATTGAATTACAAAAACCAGTTACTAACAGTATGGGAGGAGTCATTCTTTCGGACACAAGAGAAAGGGCCAGAGGTCCTGAGAAAGGAGCCGAAGGCTCCGGATCTTAGTAGGAAGGGCCGGAGGCCCTGACAGAGGAGCCGCAGACTCAGGATCTTAGTTGGAAGGGCCGGGAGCCCTGACAGAGGAGCCGCAGGCTTCAGGTCTTAGTTGGAAGGGCCGGAGGCCCTGACAGAGGAGCCGCAGGCTCCGTATCTTATTAGGAAGGGCCGGAGGCCCTGACAGAGGAGCCGCAGGCTCCGTATCTTAGTTGGAAGGGCCGGAGACCCTGACAGAGGAGCCGCAGGCTCCGGATCTTAGTTGGAAGGGCCGGAGGCCCTGACAGAGGAGCCGGAGGCTTCAGATCTTAGTTGGAAGGGCCGCAGGCCCTGAGAAAGGAGCCGAAGGCTCCAGAACGGGGACTCAAGCGAAGGCCAGGAGGTGGAGCCCCGCGTTAGCGGGGCGTAAACCGACTGGTTCCACTATTATGCCGAAAATGATCGGTTTACGGTTTCGAGAGATTACGCCATTGAAAAACGGAGAGAAGAGCGAAAAGAGAATACCCGTTTTGTTGTCGCTGTTCACCGCCGCCGCCCCCACCTCGCCTTCTTCGTTACCTTACCTTGAATATCTATGTACACCTTTTTCCTCTCCTTCCTTTTCTTCTCTAATTCTCTCCACTCGATTATGGGGGTTTTCCATACTCTCTAAGACTTTTAAAAAGTTTTGATTTGTCTCTTTTCGAAGAGTTCCCATCGTTTATTCAATTTTTCTGGCTCGTTTTCTCGTCGTCGTTCCAAACCTAAAATTTCCAATTTTTCAGAACCCAAAAATTCTCAACTTCTCGCGCCACCCTCAATGAGACCTCCCTCCTCGGCGCGACGAACATGAACGATCATCAGCGAAAGCAACAGCAGCAACAAAATCAGCAGAGGGATCGAACGGGTACCGTCTACTATGATGCGCAACCGAATTTGTGAGTGTTTTTGGAATTTTGAAAATGGTCGAAAAGTGAAGAAATCGGCGAGAAAACTGAGCCAAAGGGGACGGAAATTGGCCCGGAATGAGTCGGAGAACATAACGAAAACGATGATGGCGATCTGAGAAATATGAAGTCGTGGCCTAGAATCCGACAAAGTTCGGCCACATAGTTTCCAGTACTTTAAAGGATCATGCTCGCTTTTCGAATCATTTCAGTCGATTTCTCAGCGATTGGTACCAAACAAAGGTTGCAACAAAACCGACTGAAACACTCGTCAGAAATACAAAGCTGAAGTTGAAAACTGACCATGTTCCTTTAAAGTACGGTAGACGCTATGTTTTCGTCGTTGAGAGGTGGCCGAGTTTTCGGATTCCTAGGCCATGTCTGACCAAATTTTCAGCGCATTGACAAAAAAATTCTAAACAATGGGTATCGAATTTCAAAACTGATCTTTGTATATAGATACACACTTCAGGAGCTGCTGCTCACCGCGGGCCAAATAAATTATGAATGCCTTTCCCCATTTTTTGGCTCTTTGTTCAACGATGTTCAGTTTTTGACTAGAAACTCCCCCAAATACATTTGCTTCTTCTTACAGCGGCACCCCGCCGACGACCGACAGTGCAGCAGCATCCAGAGGAGGCGGAGGAGCAGAGACCGGAGACCATAAGGACTACAAAATGGGCATCCGAAAGGCGTCGGGATCGTCGGAGCGAGGCGGTGGAGACGATGTGCTCTATGAGAGGGTGCATACGGTGAGTCGTTCTGTCCAGGTTTCGGGAGATTTGGAGCAGAAATAACTCTTTAGGAACGCCGTCACCATCACTCAACGTCCGGCTCCTCTCCATTCCCCCATCGTCCGCCGTCTCGAGAGCCTACAGTAATCCACCATCAAATTCGCTCGTCCCCATCGTCGGGTGCCGCCGCCGTCATGATGGCTCCCATGTCGACGTCCTACGACTACTCGGTCGGCTCCACCGCCTCCCCGTCGGCGTTCCGCGCTCAATCGGAAGTGGTCGACGAGCTGAACAAGATCGCCGGCAGTCGATGGGCGCAACGCGGTCAGCAAGAGGATTTTCGGGATTTTCGACCCGGGCCGAGAGCCAGCTCCGCTGCCAACATCGATGCCCTTTTTGCGCCGAAGAACTCCTCGAGAACACCATCAGGGTCGTCGGGACGGATGACTGGAGGGTATGAGCCGACGCAGAGTGTGACGCAGAGTCGCCAATATCCAAGGGACCCTCAGAAGGACTACGGCGTTGTTGGAGCTTACTCATCGCCACCTGAGCAACCACTCTACGGAACGACACGCGCCACATCGAGAGGATCGGTTCGGCAGCATTCGAACGACTATGAGCTGGATCCGCGGCTCAACGTCACGTACCCGCAGTTCTATGTGGACGACTGGAAGGAGCGGCATCCACAGAATCATCATGCATCGGGTACGCCCACTTCTGGAGGGTATCCAAGGGCTGGTGCGAGGCAGAGCCCATCGTTCACGACGACGGCGACAGTGCATCCGTCGAGGCCGAGGTTTGGAAGTGATGCGGCGGTGGCGGCGAGCACGGCCAGTCGGTGAGTTCTTGGCCTAGAAAGCCCTCTTGTTAGATTGCTAGGCCACCACCTTGGTGACCAGAGAGCACCTATTGTTTACGATAAGAACCCCCTCCCTGCGAAAGTTAGCTCTGACATCACTAGTTTCTCCCCTTTATAAGGAAGAAGAAAAAACAAAAACAGAATCACTTGACTCTGTATACAATGTTCCAAATCTCGTTCCTCTGCAGCCATCTCTACGAAGAGGTCCCAATGGGCGGAGCGTCAAATGGTGGTGGAGGATATGCGAGGTACGGAATGAAGGAGACGGCGATTCTCGACGACTATGATAATGTGCCCAGCGAGTATTTGGTGGATAGTCAGAAGAAGGTGAGCGGAGGTTTTTTGAGTTTTTCTCTGCGTCTCTCTCACTCTACCATTGTCTCTAACTTCTGATCCCCCCGAGAAGGAAGATGATGAGAAGAAGGAGAGCACAAAGAGCACAAAGACACTTTTGAATTCATCAATGCCTCATCATCTATGAATTCCAGAACCATCATCATCATCAAAAGGAGGAGTCGGAGGCGTCGAACAAGGACGACAACGGCTCGGCGATCTACCAACCCGGACGTTATCAGCCGTGTTAGTTTATTTTCGGAAATATCTGGCGGGAAATTCAAAAAAAAAAATTCGACTCGAAAAGTGCTTGCTCTCTCTGGGTTTCAGGTTTTTTCAGGTGCGCTTTTCAATCTATTGACTTTTAGCCTTTGAACCGGAACAAATATATATATATATAGGATTCTGAATCGTGTCTTTAGTTTCATCTCTCATCGTCGTTCCGCCTCGAATCATTCTTTTTTTTTGTTTCTTGTGGCGGGGCGGAAATCCGAAATCGGGTGTTGAATTTCACACACACTTGCATAGACGGACTCTCATAGCATTTTCGGATGCAGAAAAATTTGCACTTTTTTTGCTCTTCCGAACCCAATTTTTTGACTGCTTTTGGCTCGTTTTTTGAGCCAATTCATTTTGGGAGCCCCAGACAGAAATTGTACATCGACGGAGTTCTGGAAATGATGGACTTTGAATTCGCGGATTTTCGTCTGGAATCGAGAAACTGGAAGTGAAGAATTCGGAAGATTCTGAAGATGAAGGGTTTTGAGAATTTCCTCCATGATAGCTTGGAATCCTCTAGTTTCTCTCAATCTTCTGACGCTTCTAAGTCTTCGGAATCTGGTGTCTTCTGAATCCAACGATAGCTCAGAATCCTCAAGTATCTAGGAGTCGAGAATCGTGTGATACCTTTGAGTCAAAGGTCCTTTGACATCTACACAATCTTCTGAGTCTTGATGAATCTCAGATTTTTGAAATTCTTGAATCTTCTGAATCTTCAAGATCTCCAGAATCCCGGTTTCCCGATTGAAACCGTTCCAACGAAATTCTTCGGGTTCTAGAAGATTCTACAGATCATCTGAGCCAAAGTCTTGGATTTCCGCAACATTCAGAATCCCAAGATTCAGAATCACTCCTTCCAGATCTTCTGCAACATTTCTATTGCACTTTTGGTCCTTTTCCTAGTACTAGTACGACATCTTCTCCCACTCATTATTTTCATTTCCTCTACTCCACTCCTCCTCCACTTTTTTGCTTCCCTCCCCGGTCATCCTCCTTATAATCATTGTCTCTTCCGGTTCGATGAGTTTTTCTTCTCTCTTCATCTCATTTTTCACCCTTTCTTCAAAAAGCAGAAACAAGGAATATAATAATAAGCGAGCAAAAGGTTGCACAGACACACAAACCAAAAAAAGGTGTTGAGGAAACGCGCGCGGATTCTCGGTTTCCTCTGCCTCATTTTTTTTCTCATTTTCTTCTTCTTGTTTAAATGAAAAAGAGATGGGGAGGAGTATGTTGGAACTTTGGAGGCTTGAGCGTCGCTCTTTCATCGTTGAGAATTCTGCAGGATTCTGAAGAATTTGAATCTAGAGAATCTATAGAACCCCCAAAAGCTGAGAATCCCTCGGAGTCCTCGAGTATCCCTTCATTTCTCTAGGAGCTTCAGGAACCGCTATGTTTTCCACTTTTGAATGTTGAACGTGGCCTAGAAATTCTACATGGCCTAGAATTCGCTATCTTGAAAATTTCGATCCATACGAATCACCAGAAGAAGGCTTTCAAAAGAGCAAAAGGATGTGCTCAATCCGGTCATTTTCTATGTGGATTATCCTCATTCTGAATCGAAAATGTTGAGATTATCTATAGTTGGATAATGTAGATTTTCAGCTGACTTTTGAAGACTAATCTCATCCGCAACACCCCCATCAGATGGCAGATGCGTTTTTGGAGATCTCACGTTTCGCTAGGATTTGTTAGTTTTCGGCCAAATCCTGTATTTTCTGGATGCGAAATCTATGAAGATTCGAACAAAGTTTGGCTATCTGATGGTCGTGGAGATCTGAGCTCAAGTTTCTGCTGGCCTAGGATCCGACAACTCGGCCACGTTGCCTTTCCTTGGGAGATTATAAGGCCAGGATTTTTGAGTCTTTCGAATCTTCTGAATCTCAGGTATTCAGAGTCTCAGGATTCTGGAATCTCGGAATTTCAGAATCATAGAATTTTGGGATTTCAGAATTTCATAATCTCTTCAAACTTTTGACTCCAAACTCAATTGTTTTTTCAGTTTCAGCCATTATTTTTCTCATTCTGAATTCCAAACCAATTTCCCCGCCCATTGTTTTTTTTTCCCTCGATTCCATAGTCGATTGGCCGGTTGAAATGGAATGAAATGAAAGGGAAAAAAAAACATGGAGACGAGGAGAATGGAATAGCAATGGCATCCACAGCTCCCGTTTTCGTTGTTTTTTTTGTTTTTGGCTCGAACCGTTTGGTTCTAGTGAAAATGAATGATGCACCATTTTTTTCCTGACATTTTCGTTTCTTTTCTCTCTCTCTCTCTCTTTCTCTCTCTTTCTCTCTCTCTCTCTTTCTCGAGAAGATTAAAAGTGTCAAAAATTGCGGCTTACAATTTTGGAAATTCAGCAAAAAAATAAAAAAATAAAAAAAAAAAAACAAAAAGAAGACGCGGAATGGAAATTGGGAGAATGAGAAAGAAGGAGGAGACACTTTGCTCAGTATTCTGGTCACGTATATTTTGATGGCTCATTGAGCCAATCTTTGAGATGAAATGAGTATAATTGCTCAATTTGCTGAATATTTTTTGAAGATGTCCCGTTTTCTAGAAGGCGTGGGATTCTGGATTTGGAGACTTGGAGATTCTTGGATTCTGTTCTGGGTTTTTGGATGCGATGACTTCAGATTCTGAGATTCTTGGATTCTGAGATTCGGAATCCTGGATCCTGAATTCTGAATCCTCGACATTTCTCTCCAGCTCCGTGACAATCTTCCACTCAAAAAAAAAACGAGAAAAAAACGAGAAATTTCTTGCCCTTTGAATCTTCGCTCTAGTAGAACCAAGAAAAGACCAAGAAAACTGAGAAAGGAAATTAAACTGGTCTTCCTTTTTTAAGGAGCATCACAGCATCATTTTTTCCCCTTCGTTTCCTATCAGTGTTTTTCTCCCCATTCCTTCCAGCAAATGTCTTCTTCTTTTTCACCTTCATTTCCTCTTCTTTCTTGCCCTCACTGAGATTCACCTTTTTTCTCTGTCCAATTCTTCGGGCTCTGTCCAATTTCAGTGCTCCGAAATTGAGCCCGATTTCCTTCTGAAACTACTTCCGAAACTCATAGTATGATGCTATGTATATTGAACAGCGGCAAGGCTTCTTCTTCCCCAGAGGACCTTTTTTTCAGTGTTATTGATATTTTTTGTTGTTAGGAGAACGTCGAGCCTCTAGACATTTAGATTCAGTTTTCTCGATTTTGAATGAGATTTCGTATAATAAATTGAAGTCGATTGGAGGTGACAGGTAGTCCGAAAAAAAATGTCCAGACTGAAAATTTCAGTGGCGGTTTTGATATATGGACACGACGAAACTTGACAAGCCGGATTGGCTAGACATTTGATGTATTGTCGATTTTTGATCTACACCACTCTGCTCTATAGACAAGACTAGAATTCCTTGAAATTTTAGTCCCGGAATCTGGGTGAAGGTGAAATCGACTTCAGGGAATCAGAATTTAGTGTTATGAATGTGCAAAGTTTCCAATTCTGAATCCACAGGGTTGACTTCACTTTGATCCACATTACGGGGAAAAAATTAGCCGGAGCCATAGGAATTTCCCTTGAAATCTGGGCCGATTCGAACGTTCTATGACACAGGTAAAGCGCTGCCGATGCGTTATCGAAGTTGCCAGGTTTTTGATCCATAACTGATCCGTTTTGGGCTGAAATGGGCCAAATTGGATCAGTTATGGATCAGAAACCTGGCTCCATCCATAACGTATCGGCAGCGCTTTCTCGGTCGAGCGAAGCACGAGCAATTCGTGCGATTCTGGAAGTTCTTCTCTAAACCCCTCAGAACGTCACACTCGGAGGTGGTCCCGAATGGGTGTCTATGCCTCTGGTTATAACACCCATATTTCGTTTTTTTTTACGTCCACATTTTTCATTTTCCACCATCAACGTCTTCTGAATTTAGATTTTGATGAGCTTTCCACATTCCAGCATCTTATCTGAATTACCTCAGACAATGTTGGGTAGACAGGGTAGACGGAAATTGGAAATCTCCCCTGTTCCCATGAGACACCGGGGCTGAGACTGTCAATAGCTCTCTTTTTTTGTTGTCTACATGTCTCTAACGATTTAGACATCTTTTTCAGACTGAAAAACTGAGATTCTTAGTCTCGCAAAAAACTGCCCTATCGATAGGTTTCAAAGGCACAAAAATTTCCACTGCTCTAGAAAGCAACTCTTGATGACGAACAAGTTTTCCTAATACCTTTGTTTCTAGGGTTTCATCATGCTTTCTACACTAATTTCGTCCTAGAGTAGGATTGACGTCAATCCCGTATCATGATCTATGTTTGACTCTGAAACTGAAACTTATGGCTTCCAATCTATGTTTTTTCGCCTTTTCCTCCCAGTTCTTTGGAGCAGATTAGGACTTTCTGAATGCCGACGGAGAAAGGCTGGTTTTTGACTGAACAGGTTGAACGAGTCGTGGGAACGAGAAAAATCTCGGGTTTTAGATTTTGAGGGCCCCTTGTTCATTCTGGAAAGTTCCAAGAGTTTTGGTACTAGAAAATGTCTGGATGGAATCTACTCAAGATCTTTTGTCCACTTGAACCCGTTTAGTTCCCAGTCTTATCAGTCGCAGACTCTGTTTTTACAATCAAACTGGAACATCCCTTATCACCACCATCACCAATCATTTGATCTTGTCCTTTCTCTCGCTCTTCCTTTCTTCTTCCCTCTTACCGTACCTCACGTTGTTTCCACTTCCAGTTAGGAACACACAGAATGCTATCGGCGGTGGCGTCGACGTCCTCGCTCATCCAGTTCACCACCACATCGTCCCCACTAACCAGCCGTCGCAAGATCAGCGAAATATCCAACCCGACGGAATCGCTCTATCGCAAATGGAGCCATGTTGGCACGCCGCCACGCAGCTCGACGAGCACGATGATTGCGAATGGAGCGGCTAACGGACATCATCATCAGAAGGGCGTGCTGCAGTCGACGCTGTCCATGTCGGCGAAGGATCGAGCGAGGAAGTTCTCGGAGAAGATCGCCTCATGGGTCAGCATGAGCATTTGTGAGTATTCATGAGTCCCGAAAACGTTGGTGCCTTTAAAAACTTGATGAACCTTGTGCTCCCTCACTTATCACATAGACCAATCTCCGGATGCGTCCTCACTTCCGGTTGGGTTCCGGTGCATATGATATACACTTCTGACTCATTTCAGGGGGTCTAGACCCTAATCAATGCTCAGAGCCAGTTTTCGTTACATCCAGATCCTTCGAGCCAACTTTTTTTGGACATATAGCTCTGAGGAGACCTTGAATATCAAAACTCATTGCCGAATCACACGTGCGTGGGAGTCGTCCAGAGATTCCCACGGTCTCTCCCTCTCCCTTCCTCTTGATACCGAGCAGCACATTCTGCAAAGTGAGCTCTATCTCTCTCTATTCACGGGCTCTTTTTTTCCTTTTTTTTTGTTGCTCCGATCCAAACAGATTCAGTAGATTCAAAACTGCATCATTTTGAGTCTTGAGCCCTCTGAAACTACATTCAGCGCATGGATACAAACCTACGTTTTCCTCCGTGTGGGTTTTCGGATTTCCCTGCAAAGGAAACAACTCGTTTCCATTGGACTTCCCGTTTGGGCTCCTTTTCTGGTGCTCATTGAGCCCTCGGTTTGATCAAGATGAACTTTTCTTGGCCTACCTGAGCCGAATTTTGGATATCTGGACAGCTGGAGACCAGCATATTTCTATGGAGCCTGGACATCCAGACTCATGGAATTTCAACTTCTACAGTGTCTCGTCTCATTAGACGGATGCTCCCAACGGAAATAGCAGGGATTTCTAGAATTCTGGTTTCTGGAATAACAGGAAATAAAGTCTCCCCCCCCCCCCCCCCCCCCCCCCCCCTCTTTCATTTATATGATACATGCACACAAGACGAAGGATTAGTGTGTCACCGCCGGGAACAACACCGGCGCGCTTTTCTTATTCCAATTTGTGCTCCTACGAGTTGAATTCCTGGAATCGAGATCCCCGAGCCTTGAGGTCTCATTAGTGCTCCATTCATAGAGCTCTGAGAGCTCCGAGGAGCCCGTAGATCATTGGTTCGAGAATCTAGATGACGTTCAATTCGACAAGTTGTCGTTTTCCCCGACGTTATTAGTCAATTTTTTTTTTTGATGACGATGAATTCTGAAGAACCTGTCAATCATCACGCGATTCTCCGGCGCCGACGACATCTTCCTCCTTCGTTTTTGTGTTTTCTTGAAGTCATCGTCATGACAACGAAGGAATGTATTCTAGAAGGCGTGACGAGATTCGGAATCCAAGAGATCCCTCGACGTCTTATGATTCTGATTCTGATTCTGATTCTGGACGACGACTGATAATCGTTACGCGAATCAAGAGACGGAGTCTTTGCACTTGTCCGCTTCTCGACTGACTTCTTGTTATTATTATTTCCTGAGAAAACTGACATGTTTTTCCCCCGCTCGTTTTTCTGCTCCTTGCTCATTCTTCTCTGACCTCTATTAGGCGTCGCCGGTTTTTTTTTTTTTTTGCAATTTCCTTTCTTCCTCAATGTTCAGGGTTTTGAACCAGCCGAAAGCTCTGAAAGTATTGGAGAAGATTCTCTAGCTCTCAGCTCGTTGCCCCGAGCCTCTATTCATCCTCAACTTTTTTCCCCCAAAAAAATAGGAGAAAAATGAAACCTAATCCGTCTATTATTTGTGTCAATGAAAGGCCTCAAAAATTGAGTACACACACAAGGTGCTCGCCTCAGAATAACAAATTCCTCACTTTTTGGAAGGCACGTTTCGAGGCAATGAGGAAAAGCAAAAAAAAACTAGCCGCTTCGGAAATGGTGAAGTAATAATAATGAGACTCGGAAACGGTCCTGCGTAAGCTGTAAGCAAAATGAGCCCTCTGAGTTGAGACTCCAGGCTCCATTGGCTCCCGATGAGGCTTTACTCTTTTCGTCTTCAATTTCGATGTCTACCCCGGATATGACAGGTTACGAATTCATCTTCAAATTCGCCTCCTTCTTCGCTGTCGATTCCAATTTCGAGCACATGTGGATGAAACGCTCCGCCTCCTTCGTTGAATTCAGAGTCCGACGACTCAACGACTTTTTCGATCCTTTTCAAGATGCTCTAGCCTCGTTTTTATGGCTCCATATGACCTTTTCATTCTCTCCGTCAAAATTACTCCTCCCTGGGTTCAGGGGGAAGAAGAGACACATGTTTTTCTGAGCACACAGCGCCCAGAAAGAGAGAGAGAGAGAGAGAGAGAGAGATAACTTTTTGGGGCTGGTGGCCATTTCGTTTTTAATTAAATTCCGGAGGTCCATCCCCTCTTGTGTTCTTCGTCTTCTTGCTCTATTTCCAGTTGCAGCACATCGGTTTTTTGACCATGTTTCTGGAGCCTCTTTTCAAGGTCTTCACCGAGAACATGTGCTCTTTTGAGAGCTCAGAATTTGAGCGGACAGAGTCGAGAGACGCTTCAGGATCTAGCTCCGCCCACTTTTCGCTTTCGCTCCATTCCCTTCAGAACCCGGATCAGAAGCGTACTGCAAACGAAATGTATTCCCGTTTAAGCTCCGCCCACTTTTTTTTGCTGGTGCTCCATCTGGATGTGTCTCCTTCGCCGTCTTCTCCTCCAATTTTGAGCCTACATTAGAAAAAAAAATTTCAGCCCCAGAAGGTGGCCACATTTTTTGGCCTTTCTCCTCCTTCTCGTCCTACTTCTCCTTCCTCCATAACTTTATTTATTAGATCCTTCTCCGTTTCCTTCTTGTTTCTGTCTCACTTTTTTTTCGTCCACTCCCCCTCCACGTCTTCTAGTTTTTCTGCTTCTTCTTTCCCTATGTCTCTTCTTCTTCTGGATATCGTGTGCTTTTCCGAGTTTTGAAGGAATAAGAAGCAGAAGAAGCCACCCCTAACAATTTTCGGGAATTAATTTCCTCCTTCCCCTCCATTCATTTCCCCCGCCCGCCACGTCTTCTGATGACATGAAGACGACGTGCGGACACTAAAATGAATGAATCGAGGAATCGAGACCGCTCTTGTTTTTCACCCATTTTTCATACGATTCGCCGTGTGATCGTGGTCCCGGAGCCTTGTTTTCATAGCATTTTATGGCGGATTCATTTGGCAGAAAGGTTTTCCTGGCGCCTGGGATTGGAAGCAGGGGATTCTGGAGATTCTGAAGAGGTGTGGAGGAGTCTGGAGGTTTTTGAAGGATTCTATACGATTCGAAATGATTCGGAAGGATTCTGAAGGATTCTGGATAACTCTGGAAGATTCTGCAGAATCCTGGGGGACTCTGAAGGATTCTGAAAACTTCCAAAGACTATCCACTTATCTGGAGGCGGTTCTAAGTGCTTCTAGAAGGTCCAGACACTTTTAGGACTGTCATTTGAGGTTCCGGGTCTTCAGGAGAGGATTCTGAATATTTGTATCATTCTGAGAGAATTCTGGAGATTTCGAAGATTTTCGGAAAGTTTCAAAAGTCTATAGTGAAAGTTTCAAGTCTTCAGGGTCTAGCAGAACGTTGATAGATTGTCAAATAGACTTGTGGAGTTTGGTAGAACCTTCTGGAGAACCTTCTGACAGTCCCGAAGGTTCTGGAATACTTTGGAGTGTCCAGATACGCTTCTAGTCGCTTTTGGAGATTCTAGCAGGCTCTGGAAGTTTCAAATGGTTTCCTGAATCTTCTACCTCTTCTGGGGGCACTTCTGGAAGTTTTCAGTATTCCTGAGGATTCTGAAGGATTCTGTAGGATTCTGAGAGCTCTGTGAATTGCATGGTTGGATTCCGAATTGGATCGCTGAATTCCCACGATTCCACCACACTTCCTCATTCACCCCTCTTGTATTTTGAGCTCCGCGCTTCTGAAATCTCCCCATGGCTCTGATTCACACCCGTGAGAGAAAAACTGGATTTTCAGCAAACTCACCGAATCTCATCATGTTGTGTATTCACACACTTCTCCTTTCGGATTATAAGTAATCCGAAATTCTCCTCCGAGATTTTTCTCTCATTCTACTCCTATTCATCAGTCCTCCACAATTTTGAATGAAGTGTGTGGAGATGAATTGATTCTGAGTTGACAAGCGGATTAAAGCCTCTGTTTGTAGCCCCCGATTTGAAGTCGTGAGCCTTCTGATGACGTTGCTCAGTGTCAGAGAATCTGAAGCTGCTCAAACATCTGCATATGAAAGACACACTCACACTATAATCCAATCATTTCTAATCTGGTCTTCAATTTTTTCTGCTATCGTTTTCTCTCTTTCTCTCGTTCTCTGTGAAGGAATGTGACACCTTCTGCAGGCGGGAAAATTGAGCCTTCTGGAGCTGCTGAAGCCCCAAAGATTGCTCCAGAAGCGTTCTAGACCCTGGAGCCCAGAACTCTCTTGCTCATCTCCAGAGAGTTTGGCTCTCGTTTCCAAAGCGCGGTTTTTAGTTCCCGGTTTGGTGAAATTTTAAACACCTCTTCTTCAAATATATACTTTTTTGAAAACGAGCAACAAAGGCGCCCCCCGGAAACCATTTAATATGTAACTAGGCCTCTTCCTCTTCTCCTCCTCCTTCCACGTCTTCTTATTTTGACGGCCGGTTTCAGGCGGAAAAAAAAGAAGCCGAGCTCATTTTGTTTGTCCTCCTAAATGCTCATTTGTTTTTGGTCCCCCGGTGTGTGAGAAAAAAAAATGAATTCGTCGCTGCTTTTTTTCGTTCCGGATTTAGAATCTCGCTTCTTCATAACCAGAACTTTTAGTAGTTGTCTCTCGAAGATGATGAAGGTCCCCGTGATATCCCTAGACGCGACGGAGGACACGGATGAAGAAGAACAGAGTCACGGCAATTGTAGACGCAACGGGTCGGTGCGAAAAGTGCGCGAAATTCAAATGGACGTCGCCATTGGAGAGGCCCAGGCGTCACCAATGAGCTCCACTCTGAACACTGTAATCTCGCGATTCGGACGGTCGCAATCGTTGAGAAGACCACCCACGACGAATGGGAAGCAGCAGACGAAGAAGGAGGAAACGACGCCTGGAAGCTCTAGAGCGGCTTCTCCGACGCCCTCCTTCATCGATATTTCTCCCATGATTCGAACCGCATCGCTAAGAGTCAAGAATCAGTTGGCTCAGCGGCTTAGTGAGCCGCTGAAAAAGGCGGAGAATCGGCTGTCGAGATTGCTGCTGACCACTGACGACGACAACGATGATCAGTTTCAGCACTACAGTTTGGTGCACGGACTCAAAGGGTGTAATAATAATAATGACTGTAAGAGAGAGAGAGAGGGGAGCAAGCACTCTGAGCCAAAACCAAAACGCCATTAGATATGACCCATAACAACCCCATGTTTTCAGCGGAAGACGCTGGCTCCTCTAGCGACGAGGACGATCCAGAGTATCTGGAGCTGCTGGAGAGGGATTCGATCATCAATCGATACGAGAAGGGACCCGACGCGGCCGACGTGGATGCGTGGGAGAATCCGGACTTTGAGGTCTACACGAATCTCGATCGATTCGGATTTGTTCAGTGAGTTTTTGGGGAACCAGGGGGGATCTGGACATTTAAACAAACCTGTGGCCTTTCAGCAAAAAAGGCGACAAAACTGACGAGCGGACGGACGCGCAGAAGCGACGGATCATCAAGGAGTTGAGCAGGGAGAAGAAGTGGCTGAAGATGATCGAAATTTGGAAGTCGGGAGGACCGTCGAAGAAGATGGAAGATCGCATTTGGAAGGGCATTCCCGAGAAGCTGCGCATCGTCATCTGGCCACGTCTTCTTGGCGCCGAACGGATGAAGCATGAGCGCCGGGATGTGTACTCGGAACTGCTGTTGAGGGCGCGTCTGGTGTCCAAGGATATCAAACAGATCGATTTGGACATCAACCGAACGTACCGGGATCATTTGGCGTTTCGGAAGAGATACGATGTGAAGTGAGTTAGTTAGAGAACATCAATGGAAATTTCTGAGCTTCTAGGAACTCTCTGGACCTTTACTGGTCTCAGTGAAAATTCCGGAGCTTCTAGAAAGTCTTCAAGTCTCTACAGACTTTTCTGAGCTTTTGGAAGGTTTTCTAAGCCTCTGTAAGAATCCCTGAATCTCTACCGGCCTTCCGAAGCCTCTACAACTTTTTCTAGCCCTCTTGAAGAGTCTCTGCGGCGCCCTAAAGTTATATAAACCTCTAGGACAGTCTCGAACCCACTGAAAAGATTTCTGGAACTCTACGAAACTTTCTAAGCCTCTACCAAGATTCCCGGACCTCTGTAAAGATCCCCGAGCCTCTATCTAACTTCCTAAGCCTCTGTGAAGATCTATAAACCTCTACAAAGGTTTCTAAAACTCTACCAACCCTCCTAACCTTCCTCAAAACCCCCGATATTCCAGACAAAAATCGCTGCTCAACGTGCTCGCCGCGTACTCGATGTACAACACGGAAGTGGGCTACTGTCAGGGAATGTCGCAAATCGCCGCGCTCTTCCTGATGTATCTCGACGAGGAGGACGCGTTCTGGTGCCTCCATCAACTCATGGTCTCGCCGAAGCACACGATGCACGGATTCTTCGTGCCCGGCTTTCCGAAGCTCCAACGATTCGAGGAGCACTTCAAGCGCATCCTCAAAAAGTACAAACCCCGAGTGTTCAAGTATCTCGAGAAGCAAGACATTCCGTACATCTATCTGACCAAGTGGTGGTTCGGATGCTTCCTGGATCGAGTGCCGTTCTCTCTGGCACTTCGACTGTGGGATGTGTTCCTGGTGGAGGGCGACTCGATTCTGTTGGCCATGGCCTACAATATTATGAAGATGCATGAGAGTAAGTCGACGTCTTCTGAATCATATAACCCATCCTCTCTTCCAGAATCCATCCGCAAACACACGATGGAATCCTTCATGGAGTTCATCCAGAACGACATCGCCCAAGACTTTGGCTACTCGGACGACGAGGTGATGTACTCGTTGCGTGAGACGCTCTCCAAACTCAAGTCCGATCGGCAGCACGTGCCTCCGCCGCCACGGCCCGATGACCTTGCCGAGGTGCCGACGAAGGCGCTGGGGCCGATTCTGCACAAGCCGATGGCGTCGATTCGCGAGGAGATTCACGAGATTCAGTCGCGACGGAGTCGTGCGAATTGTAAGTTTTTTCCCAAGTTCAACAAGGACGTGTATGAGGAGAAGTATCGGATTTATTTGAAAATGTTCTCCGACGAGATGGCTGGGACGTCTTCTGAAGACGAGGAGGAGGATTCGGATGATGACTTTGATTTCTCTACCTGCTCTTCTTCTTCGTTTTAGTTTTTGTGTTTTTGTGTTTTTGTGTTTTGTTCGTGTGCATGATAAACTTTTTCGTTATGTTTTGTGTACTAACATTTGTCTAACCATACTAACATGAATCTTGAGCCTCGGAAGAATAGGCTCCGCCCACTTTTCAGAGACATTCGTTAGTGTAGATTCACGAGCGTAGATAAGCCATTAGATCTGCGATCTGAAATCTCGATTTCCAGCCACCGGCCGCTCGCCGCACCCGAAACGCAAAGAGTCGGCGCGCGGAGCGTCGAAAGGACCGCCGCCGGTGACCCATAAATGGAACGGGAATGCGTCGCAAGACTCGATAATAGGCAACGGCAGAGAGGTTCCATTTGAGGTACAGTAATCCGTACAAGTAGAAACAAGACCCCTTTCAAACTTGCAGATCCCGACACGTCGAGTGCCGAATAGTGGTGGCTCGCCGGCGGCGCTCTCCTCATCCGACTACATCTCGCCCGCCCATCATCATCATCACCAACACCATCATCCCAATGGATCGTCGGCCGCGCTTCCGCCGACCGGCGCCAGTAAGAGAGACCTCCTTGTGCAGTCGTCCTCCTCCGCCGCGGGCACGCCCACCACATCGTCCACCGCCCATCGGTACGTTGCGGTCGAAATGTGGTCGAGTTCTACCTAACACCTATAACAGCCATGTCTACCTCTGTTTGCCTCCGAATGACCACCCTTCCTCCACTGAGCTTCAGACCTCGTGACGCCTTGAAAAGAGACCAAAGAGAGCAGTTTCAGATACCACCACAATTCGAGTGCATCTCGTGGCGGCACGCCCACGGCCCAACGTCTTCGCGACGAGCGAAACGGACAAATGGTCTTGTTGAGTCGGGCGAGCGACTCGGAGCCCGATGTCGCGTCGCCGGTTGGCAGTCAGCAGCATCGAGGTTGGCCTTAGCCTTCGCCCAAGATCCAAAAAAACGACGATTTGCAGACGGTGGCGACTGGGCGACGTCCACAACACACATCTCCACGGCCACGTCGAGGATCACGCATTCTGGCAACAACATCACCAGAATCGAGTTGGACGGCGACGTCTCGGTCATCTGATTCAGAATCGCTATTTTTTTTTCTTTCACTTTTTCTTCCATCTACGAGTATTTCCCGGCAACAACAACAACGTTTTATTGCATAATGTCTCTGGCTCCGCCCACTTTTTCTAGGCTCCGCCCCCGCCCCAACCGACTTGTGATATATAGACATGAACTATTTGCTGATGTCAACAATAATGATTTAATTTATTTTCCATTTTTAGGTATTTATTTATTTTTTCTTCTTCTTGTGTCTCTACACTCTCTTTCTCTTTTTTTCGATTTCTATCAAGTTCACTATTATCTTTTCAAAAAAAAGCGCCTCACATTTTTTTTTCTTCACCATCTGCACAATGAATCAATTTGATTAGGTGTTTCAGAGCGGCGCGAAAAATTTGAAAATGTTTGTCAATCCAAAAAATTCGACGAAAAAAATTTGCGAAAAATTTTTGGTCCATAATTTTTTGAATTCCCAGATTCTGGTAGACTCTGAAAACCTGAAACTAAAAACTCCAACAAATTTTTAAAACTCATTTTATCCAACAAAAAAAAGATGGTGTACAATTCAAATTTGCGCGCGCTTTTTCCATCACTTGGAGATCAAATTTCTCTCAAAAAAAGATTTCAAAATCTTGATCTACCAGTGTCTAGAAAGCGCGCGAATGTATTTATGCATTTCAAGCTCGATAGTAATATTCGATCGTCGTTTCCTCGATTCTCTGCCTCTTCTGAAGACGTTGCGGCTGATAATCGTCATCTTCGTCGTCGTCTTTGTAGCCGTCACGATGGTGATCTTCTTGATATTGTGGACACTGAGGACTGCAATCGCTGGAACTGGAGCTGCTGGAGCTGGTGCATTCACAATTTTCTGAAAAAAGGGATAATAACAAAGGGGCGGAGTTTCAAATTTCTCTAGGTTGTCTCTATTAGTGGCCTAACTTTCCGTATATTCAAAGTCCTCTGTCACTCACCATATTTTTTGACTTCATCAGCATAGACCCTCTTTCCGTTCTTTATGTGATAGCTCTTCTTCTTCCTTGGCTTGACACGGATCCCATCCTCATCACTCTCGTAACTGCCGCGAAGAGGAAAACTGACTTGAGGAATGGTCGCGTCGGGACCCAGTTGTTTCAGGAGATCCTTGATGTGTTGAATCGCCAACTGCAAGACGAGCAGTTTGTTCTTGCGGCCGACGTCGGGAGCCTTATGGATCACTTTGCTGGAATGTTTGGTGGATAATAGTTAAACAATATAATAGTAGAAGAACGAATCGAGAAGCTCGGATGATTCAAAAGTTTGAAACTAGGACCCTTCGCAACAGGGGAGATTCATAACTGGGACGTTTAGAAACTATGACTATTAGAAACTGTTCGAATTTCGAAATCGGGACGATTTGAAACTGGTAGGTCTCGCCACAGAGATGATTCGCAATCCGGAAAGTTTGAAATTTGAATTTTGGAAACTTGGGCAATTCAAAACTTTGACTATTAGAAACTAGGACGAATTGCAACCGATGGACAGCTCAAAACTGTGAAGATTTCTAACCGGGGACAAATGGAAACTGAGATGATGTGCAGCCCGAGAAAATTCAAAACTGGGACGTTTTCAATGTTTCTGAAAAACTGCAGTCCATCAAGATATGCAACTTGACCGTTTTCAGTACAGAATGGCCAACTTTGAGCAGTTGAAAAAGTATGTTCTAACCACCCGATTTCTCTGAAAATTTGTCAATGTATTGAGCAAATCTAGATCTTCATTTTTGTAGTTGACAACTTTTTACGAAAATTGCTGTGACGTGAGTTACGTTGACATCAAAACTTGGTAAATTCAGCGCCAATTTCGAACTTTTTTGGGCCTAAACGCGACATAACTGGCTTGATTGCAATTTTCCTAAGAAGTTGCCAACTAAAAAATTGAAGATCTAGAGTTTCTTGATACATTCACCAAGTTTTTTTGAAATCGGGTGATTGGAACATACTTTTTCAACTGCTCAAAATTGATCATTTTGCAATGAGAACGGTCAAATTGTATATCTTATTAAACGGTACTGTATGTACCTCTCACAGGAAACTAGTGTACTTTTCTAGTGTGCCAAAACCTTTTAAATCTTACCTCTTGAGCCGCTGAAACACTCGATTCTCCCTTGCCAACCGCTGCCGTTCCCTATCGGCTCGCCGACTTTTACACTTGGCACACGTCATCCTGTAAGATTAGTAAGAATCTTATATTGTTGAAAATACTGGTACGCAAAAATGCAGAAATCTCTCACAAAACCAAAACCAGTTCCAAGCGACCAGAACCAGAGAGGAAGCAAAAGTGATCCCGGAGCGGAAATTGGAGTGGATAATAAGCTCCCCTCAGAGAGCCCCTCCCCTCAGGAGACACACCTCTTCCCACGCCCCTCCCTATTCCGTATTGCATGTACCTTAATGAGAAATCACGATAAGCCTAATGAGCAAATGTCCCCCCCCCCCCCCCCCCCCCCCCCCCCCCCC
>LR543327.1:189642-214006 GCA_900536305.3 Caenorhabditis sp. 40 LS-2015
CCCCCCCCCCCCCCCCCCTTTCTCACCGTCCGAAATGTCTGCCGGCAAGACCTCAACACCGGAAACAGATTGGGCGGTGGAGCATTCTCGGCGAGATCTTAAGGGTGTAGCCCTCACCTATCATTACTAGGACACCCCGATTTGTTTATGCGTACAAGGACATCGAAATTTTGGTTATCTAATAAGGATTTTGGTGTGTTTTGAGCCAAGTGCCTACAGCAGAATATGCCCCTTGGATGTTTTGGCTTCTGAATTGGCTCCGCCCCTTTCAAAGTGTCGGTTGGAGAATAGTCGACTGGCACCTATAGGCCAGCCCTTTCGTCTTTGTTCATAGTCACAGCGACATTTGGGTTGATTCTTGCTCAAAAGCGTAGTACAAAAATTGGAATGTAAAACCATCGAGTTTGAGCGGTCAAAAATTCACTTTCAGTAAACCTATTTTTCTGTAATTTTGTGAGTGTATAAATCAATTCTGGATCCATATTTTTGTAGTTGACAACTTCTCAATGTAATGAGAAACATTCCATCAGTTAACAACTATTTCAAACATTCAATGGGAGCCGAGATATTCGTTTAAATCTACATAAACTATTCTGCATTTGTCAACCATGCCGATGATACGGGAACCTGGAAAAAGAGAAAACAAGAGAACAAGATTCTATTAAAATGCCAATATTTATTGTGTGACTGACAAAAGTTAGGGCTTCACGGTGCCTGCACGGCTACAATCGGCCGACATTCTAGAGAAGCATAACTGATGGGAAAAGGGGGGAAACTTTAAAGAATTTGGGGGGGGGGGGGGGGGGGGGGGAGACAGGAGAGATAATTAAAATATGCAATGGGTGTGGCCTGAACGGTTGGAAGAGAAACAGAAAAGAGGATTATTCAGGATCGAGTAGAACGCCGTGACAACACCATCCAAAGATACGAGGCAGAGAATACGAGAATCAGAGCAAAACAAAACAACATAAAGGCATTTTGTTTTACATGGAAGTTCACCGATTTCTGTAGCAATTCCGCGACAACAAATGGGTCCATCTCACTGGTTCCGTTCGTCAAAACAGAACGAATTTTATGTCCCGAAGTGATCTCAGAGAGGCAGTGGTCCTGAAAATATACTGGATACAGTGATCCTTTGATTACTTTGAAAATTATACCCTCAAACTGTCCAAATTGTATCGGTAGGCCAGTTGGAATTTGTCCAACTCCTTCCCGGAATTTTCGATCACAAATTTCTCGCATTTCTGAATCGCATTTTTGACATTATGCTTATCAGACAAACGAAAAATTCCTTCAATAGTATAGTCTGAAAAAAAAATTGGATTACTGTAACTTTATAACTTCTTACCATCGATTGGAGATTCCCCATGAAGAAGTTCGACGAACGTCTGGAACTCGTATGAATCAATATCAGAAATAACGATTTCTGGTTTTTCGGATTCTTCAGAATCTCGGAGTAAGAGATTTTCAAAGAAGGGCGATTGAGAGGCGAGGAGCTGAAATTGGAAGTTTAAAAAAAGATAGGCAGTTTCACTTCAATAACATTCATCTCTGAACGAGTTCAAAATTTCAAAAAGTTGTCAACTAATAAAATGTTGCCCATAATAAGATCCACATTTTAGTAGTTGACAACTTTTTGAAACTCTCAATGGAAACCGAGATAATTGTCTTTAAAGTAAGGCGAAGGGGTGCATCCAGTATCAAAGTTAGCTCACCGTTTTCGAGACATAAAACTTCTGAACGTCACGAAACTTTCGATCGTCCACAACCAAGACTACATCCGAAAACTGCTTTCTATCTTCGTCAAAACTCATCAAGTGCTTCTTTCCGACTCCAGTAATTTTCTTGACCTTCACACGAATTTCAACAGTTATAGTATCATCGCTCATCTTCATCAATTCATCCCATCGAATTAAATCGCCACCCCAACCTTGTTGCCTCGTTTCTTCGTGGCTATTGAAGTTGTGCTCGAAACTTCCGACATAAAAATACCCGCTCGGCTCTCTTATTTTTATCTGTACCGAAGCTTCGATGGACCATTTTTTGGCATCTTTCCCTTGGTCACCGTGGCAGACCAGATACAATTCAAGATGGGTGGGACCACGGAACGTCCAAAAATTCCTGGAAATTTCATTATGTCTTGTATCACACATTTCCTTTTAATTGATTTCATCAAATTTATCTCTGCTCCATATCAATAAATGGTCAACTAACAAAATGCTGCAGAACTCTTGATGAGTATTCTTCAGGTGACCACTTTTTGACAACTGTTACAAAAACTGAGACAGTTGTGATTGTTCGCAGTAACTCCTCACAGAACGAAAATCGGGCGTTCTTATACTCATTCTATTTTCCTGTCTAGAACATCGCTCTACTCACCACTCCACTCCAAAATGCTTCTCAGCAGAAGATGAATAGTATATATCTTGCTCCATACTCGATACTGCATCTATAGTATCAGTGATCACAAAAAAGGCGTTCTTCATTGATGGTACGCTGGAAAAAAAATAGGTTGAAAAGGGATTCTGGGCGATCGCTTCCAATTGACAAATTAATTAATATTAATGCTCGAACAGCGACTGCAAATCTTGTAAAAATTTGTTCCATATTTCTTGTTTTTTTTTTTCATTTTTAAAAAGAACTCATTGCACAATTTTTGAAAAATCACCTTCCGACTCTTCCATCGTCCCCAGTTCCAGCTGCAGTGGTGAGCACAAAAAGAAACGATAGTAGAATCATGATCTGAAAAAAGAACGAGTTATTGGATAAGAGGGAACAAGAGTCAGGGCAGGTAGAAAAGTGAATGGGGCGATCGGTCTGTGCGTTCGTCTGTTATACTACAAGGGGCGGGACCATCCTGTTTTTTGTCCATGGGAAACGTCCTTGTTTTATCGCCTCTTTTGATTGATGTACTTCTAAATCCTAATTTTTCTGTCATAATGTGTCTGGAGAGAGAGAGAGAGAGAGAGAGAGAGAACAATGGGTGGTGACGAGAATACAGTCTCGATTGCCAACTGCTAATCCCGTCATTAGCCAAGAGCTATATTGATTGACCTTGCAAAAATGAAACGAACAAAAAATGGATCAGATGATATCTCCAATGATTATCACCTCTTCCGACGTCAAAAACGTGGGAAGCTCAATCATCTTGAATTTTCATTTGGATTCTGAAGAGAAGCGATTTGCTCACGTGGAACTTCTGATTCTTAACGAGCAGAGTGAAAACTCTCTTCTGTTCGAGAACGGGAACATAACTATTCTTCCTGGCCACGATGAACTCTCATCCTTGTAAGCCCACGCACACCACCACAAATTCCGATTGGCATGATCAAAAAAAGACGGTCGTTTTCTACCCCCACCCGTCTTCAGAATGACCTTCCCACTTTTACTGGTTTTCAACAGCCGGCTTCTTTGACTCTCGGGCTCCAAAGCACCATGATTATATCTTGAAATGACTAAGCCAAACGATTGAATCGCATTCTCCTAAAACGGAGACTGAAACTTTTAGATTTTTAGGAGTTTTCGATGCCTTAAAAATCGATTTTTCAAATGAAATTTCGTGATTTTTATGAAATTTCCTAAGGTTATCAATAAAGTTTGGGTCTTCCTTTTTATAGTTAGCATTGTTTATAGTTAACCAAAACCAAGTCTTTATAGAAGAGTTGAAGTTTCCCGAATGATGTCTGTTGTTTTGCATTCCCAAAGCCTCACTTCAAGTACATTTATCTTGGTTTCCCTTTCAAAGAGTTTCAAAAAGCTGTTAACCAAACTTGGCGATGTTTGTCGCGGCGCGGCCCGTAGAATGTCTGGTGTTAACTAAAAATGTAGCTCTCATCAAATTTTTGAAAATGGAAGTCGAGATGTTCGTTTGAAACCTACAGAAACTATTTCGCATATGTCGACCATGCTGACGGACCTGGAAGGATAGAAAACAAGAGAAGACGATTCAGTTAAAATGTCAATATTTATTGTGTGACTTACAAAAGTTATGGATTTACTGTGCCTGCACGGCGACAATCGGCCAACATTCGAGCGAATCATAACTGATGAAACAGAAACAAGAGAGAGTTGAAACATGAAATGAGTGTGGCCTGAACGATTGAAAGAGAAACAAAATGGGATTATCCAAGATCGAGTAGAAAGTTTTGACGGACAGTGATGGAACAAGAAAACATTTTTCGAAAACAAGAAAGAATACAAACACGGAATTGGCGCGGCTTGAGGTCTGAGCAAATGAAAAAGAAAGAAAAAAGAGGATCATCCAATCATTCAGGCCGCAACAGTATCAAGAGGAACGAGCCAAGCAAAAACATGCCCACTAACATGAAGACTATTTTAGTTGTGGCCTTGGAAAGTTCTGCGTGGAAAACCAGCAATTTCTCAAGCATATCTCTGACAACAACTGGATCCATTTCACGGGTTCCGTTAGCCACAAACGAAATTAGATCCGCTTCCAATGTGATACTAGAGAGGCAGTGGTCCTGAAAACATTCTGGTTACAGTAATCCTCGGATTATTTTGAAAACTATACCCTCAAACTGTCCAAACTGTAACGGTAGGCCAGTTTGAATTTTTCCTTCAACTCCTTCCCGGAATTTTCGATCAGAAACTTCTCGCATTTTTGGATGGCGCGTTTGACATTATACATATGAGCCAAATGGACGATTCCATCGATAGTAGACTCTAAAAGAAAATTGGATTACTGTAACTTTGTAAACCCTTACCATCGATTGGATATTCTCCATGAATAAGTTCAAGAAGGTTCTGGAAGTCATAGGAATCAATATCAGAAAGATGGATTTCTGATTTATTGGATTCTTCGGAGTCTCGGAGGAAGAGATTTTCAAAGAAGGGTGATTGAGAGGCGAGGAGCTGAAAATGGAAGTTGTTTTAGAAGATATGCAATTTCACATAGCAAGTTTCAAAAAGTTGTCAACTAATAAGATGTTCATAATAAGCGCTACATTTCAGTAGTTAACAACATTTTGAAATTCTCTACGCAAATCGAGATAAATGTCTTTGAATTGAGGCGAAGGGGTGCATCAAGTATCAATGTTAACTCACCAGTTTCAAGACATAAAACTTCTGGCCGTCCACAATCAAGACTACATCCGAGAACTTCTTTCTATCTTCATCAAAACTCATCAAATTCTTCTTTCCGATTCCAGCCATTTCCCGAATTGTCACACGAATTTCGACAGTCAACGTGTCATTGCTCACATAAGACTTCATCAAGTCATCCCATAGAATCACATTGTCCCAACCCTCATGCATCGTTGCATCGACGTTCTCGAAGTTGTACTCGAATCTTCTGCCAAAAAAATATCCACTCGCCTCCCTTATTTTTGTCTGTGCCGAAACTTTGATGGACCATTTTTTGTCTTCTCTCTCCTGGTCATTGCGGCAAACGAGATCAAACCCAAAATGGTTCCGATTACGGATCGCCTGGATATTCCTGAAATTTCATTATAGCTAGTATCATACAGTTCTTTTCAACTGATAAGGACTGGATTTGGCGTTTTGTCAATTCTGTCCACGCCCCTTTTACCAAATTTATCTTGGTTCCCTAAACAGATATCAATAAGCGGCCAACAAACGGAACGTTGAAAAACTCTTGATGAGTATTTTTCAGGTGAACACTTTTTGACAACTGTTACAAGAACTGAGATAATTGTGATTGTTTCCCGTAACTTCTCACAAAGTGAAAATGGGATTTCTTATACTCATTCGGAACCTCTTGGCAAACTCTATATTCCTGTGTGGAAAATCTTTCTACTCACCAATGAATACCAAAATGCTTCTGATCAGAAGATAAATAGTGCACATCGGGCTCCATTCTCGATACTCCATTGTAGACACCAGTGACCATAAAAATGGCGTCCGTCAGTGTTCGTTCGCTGAAAAAAATAGGTTGGAAAGGGATGCTTGGCGAATATTTTTCAAAATTTGCTCTAGTTTTCTGTTTTTTTCCTTCTTAAATAGTACTGATTACACAATTTTTTGAAAAATCACCTGTCGACAGTTCCATCGTCCCCCGTTCCAGCAGCAGCGGTGAGCAAAAACAGAAACAGTAGTAGAATCATGATCTGAAAAAAGAACAAGTTATTGGAAACAGAAAGAAAAAGAGTCAGGGCAGGTAGAAAAGTGAATGAGCTATCGTCTGTTGTACTCCAAGGGGCGGGACCATCCTGTTTCTACTCCATGGGAAACGTCCTTGTTTTATCGCCTATTTTGATTGATGTTGACACTACAATAGCCCTTCTGTTAGTACTCTCTGTTCCTAACTCAATTTGTCTGTCATATTGTGTGGGAATCTGGAGAGAGAGAGAACAATGGGAGGTGACGGGAATACAGTCTCGATTGCCGACTGCTAATCCTGTTACTAGCCAAGAGCTATATTGATTGACCGTGCAGAAATGAAACGAACAAAAAATGGAGCACATACTCCCAAAACTTTGAAAAAATCGGGACACTTCAAATTGACTTTCTCCCATCCCAAATCACCATCAATAATGGAGCGCATTTGCTTACCACGGAATACCAAAGGGATGCTCGATTGAACCATTTATAATACAAGATGTCTCAGTTTGATATTCATGACGTTTTTTGAGGCATGTATCATGCAAAACTGCTTTTTGCTGACATTTTTGCTTTACTTCAAATGCGTTTATCTTGGTTTGCGTTTCAAACTAGACTGCGATTTACTTGTAGAATGTCTGGTGTTAACTAATAAAATGTAGCTCTCATCATGGGCCACATTTTATTAGTTGACCAACTTTTGAAATTCCCAATGGGAGTCGAGATATTCGTTTAAAACCCACAGGCTTTTCTGCATTCTGCATGTTTCAACCATGCTGACGGCCCGGGGAACCTGGAAAGAGAGAAAACGAGAGAAGACGATTCTTAAGACGTCAATATTAATTGTGTGACTGACAAAAGTTATGGATTCACTGTGCCTGCACGGCTACAATCGGCCGACATTCTAGCGAAGCATAACTGATGGGAAAAGGGGGAAACTTGAGGGAATTTGGGGGCAGGAACAAGAGACAGTTAAAACATGAAATGGGTGTGGTCTAAACGGTTGGAAAAGAAACAAAATAGAGGATGATTCAGGATCGATTAGAACGTCGTGACAACCTCCAAAAGAGATACGAGCAAAGCAGTAAGAAAAGAAACAACAGAGAGCAGAGCAACATAGATATGTCCTTATTTTGTTTCACATTGAAGTCCAGCGATTTCTGTAGCAATTCCGCGACAACAAATGGGTCGATCTCACTGGTTCCGCTTTTCATAAGAGAACGAATTTCAGCTTCTGAAGTGATCTTAGAGAGACAGTGGTCCTGAAAATGTTCCTTGTTACAGTAACCCTTGGATTATTTCAAAAACATACCCTCAAGCTGTTCAAACTGTAACGATAAGCGAGTTCAAATTTTTCCTTCAACTCCTTCCCGGAATTTTCTATCAAAAATTTCTCGCATTTTTGAATCGCATGTTTGACATTATACTTATACGCCAAATGGACGATTCCATCGATAGTAGAATCTGAAAGAAAATTGGATTATTGTACTTTGTAAACGCTTACCATCGATTGGAGACTCCCCATGAAGAAGTTCCAGAAAGTTCTGGAAGTCATATGAATCGATATCAGAAAGACGGATTTCTGATTTTTCGGATTCTTCGGAATCTCGGAGAAAAAGATTTTCGAAGAAGGGCGATTGAGAGGCGAGGAACTGAAATTGGAATTTTTTCAAAGGGAGATAGATAAATGTGTTTCAAAAGCATTTATCTCAGTTTCCATAGCGAACTCTAAAAAGTTGTCCACTAATACAATTTTGTCCATAATAAGAGCGACATTTTAGTAGTTGACACTTTTTTTTTGAAATTCTCGACGCAAACGAGATAAATGTCTTTGCAACGAGGCGAAAGGGTGCATCAAATATCAAAGTTAACTCACCAGTTTCGAGACATGAAACTTCTGACCGTCCACAACCAAGACTACATCCGAGAAGTTCTTTCTATCTTCGTCAAAACTCATCAACTTCTTCTTTCCGATTTTCCGAATTTTCACACGAACTTCGATAGTCAACGTGTTGTTGCTCACAAAAGACTCCATCATACTATCCCATCGAATGAATTCGTGCCAACCAAAACCCTTCGGTAGATTTTCGCCATCGAAAATTTGCTTTAAATTTTTGGTGAAGTTGCCTCCAGTCGGTCCCAGCAGTTTTATGTCTGCCGAAACTTCGATGGGCCATTTTTTGTCATCTTTCTCTTGATTATCGCCGTAGCCTAGATACAATCCGAGATGGGTCGGCTTACGGCGGACCGCCTGGATATTCCTGAAATTCCATTGAATTCATCTCGTTCTTTGCCGGTTCTGTTTTTGCCCCTTTAACCAAGTTTATCTCGGTTCCCTTAACAGATACAGTACTGGCCAAAAGTATATGAAATTTGATGATTTTCAGTGCAAAATGATAAAACTTTGAACGGTTGAAAAGGCATGTTCCAATCCCTCGATAGTTCTGAAAATGTGTGGGCGTATCAGGCAACTTTAGATCTTTATTTTCCTAGTTGATAGCGCTTCTCGAAAATCACAATCAAGTCAGTTATGTCCCGTATAGTCACGCGACTCAAAACAAAGGGTACACTTCAGTGCAAATCTCGACCTTTTTGGGAACCATGATCTTTAACCGGGCATAACAGACTTGATTGTGATTTTCGAGAAGCGCTATCAACTAAAAAAAAGAAGATCTAAAGTTGCCTGATAGCCCCACAAATTTTCAGAACTATCGAGCGATTGGAACATGCCTTTTCAACTGCTCAAAGTTTCACCGTTTTGCACTGAAAACCACCGAAGTTCCTAGCGTAATCGATCAAACGCAACCCTCAAAAGATGATTCCGGGAAAAAAACATTTTAGTGCTTCAAAGGATGTAATCAAATGTGCTGATTCCGAATGTCATGATGTAACTGCTTGAAGACTGCTCTATATATATTAATTAATCAAGGAAATCAATACATGATTGCTCTAAACACCCGAAAAACAGCCTCAGAGAGGTTTAGGCGATTTTTCGGCTACTTGGAAACATTTTTGAGAAGTTTCGTTATGATACTTGGATTCAGCACCCTTGATTAAATCTTTTGCAACAATACAAATTTTCGCCCGGAATCCTTCTTGAAATTTTTTTCTAAATCAAAACTTCAACATCGGTTTTGCGTTCTTTTGGAGTTTCAAAAACCTCGAAAATTTCCAAACGAATGCATGAATACACTCATTTTGAAGCTCTCCTCAGGATGAACTCTATATTTCCGCCTAGAAAATCTATCTACTCACCACTGAACTCCAAAATGATTCTCAATAGAAGAGAAATAGTCTTGCGTCATACTGGATACTTCTGGAACACGGCCAGTGAGGAGAAACTCTTTTCTGGTGTTTGCCACAATTTTCGGTTCAGACGGGATCTTGGGAAGTTGAAAAAGCAGCGTTTTTTGTAGCAATTCCGCGACAACAAATGGGTCCATTCCACTGGTTCCGCTTTTCAAAAGATAACGAATTTCATCTCCCGATGTGATCTTAGAGAGACAGTGGTCCTGAAAACATTCTGGTTGCAGTAATCCTTGGATTATTTTGAAAATTATACCCTCAAATTCTCCAAACTGTAACGATAAGCCAGATCGAATTTTTCCTTCAACTGCTTCCTGGACTTTTCAATCAGAAATTTCTCGCATTTCTGGGTTGCAAGTGTGGCATTATACTTATCAGCCAAGTGGACGATTCCATCGATAGTATGATCTAAACGAAACATTGGATTAAAATTGGTACCTTGTAAACCCTTACCATCGATTGAATATTCTCCATGAAGAAGTTCGAGAAAATACTGGAAGTCATATGAATCGATACCAAAAAGACGGATTTCTGATGTTTTGGATTCTTCAGAATCTCGGAGGAAGAGATTTCCAAAGAAGGAGGATTGAGAAGCGAGGAACTGAAATTGAAAATTTTTAAAGAAGATAGGCAACTTCACTTCAAGAACATTTATTTCAGTTTCCACAGCAAAATTCCAAAAAGTTGCTCATAATGTTTCTGCATTTTAGTAGTTGGCAACTTCTCGAAATTCTCAACGCAAACCGAGATAAATGTATTTGAAATAAGGCGAAAGGGTGCATCAAATATCAAAGTTAGCTCACCAGTTTCAAGACATGAAACTTCTGCCCGTCCACAACCAAGACTACATCCGAAAACTGCTTTCTATCCTCATCAAAACTCATCAAGTTCTTATTTCCGATTCCAGTCATTTTCAGAACCATCACACGAACTTCGACAAACAAAGTGTTGGTGCTCACGAAAGACTTCAACATTTCATCCCATTGAATGAATTTCTTCCAACCCCAATTCGTCGGTGGATCCTCGCCTTCAAAAATGTGTTGAACACTTTTGGTCCATGAATTTCCTCCCGCTCCCAATATTTTGAAGTCTGCCGAAACTTCGATGGACCATTTTTTGTCATCTCTCTCTTGATGATTGTGGCAGACTAGAAACAATCCAAGATGGGTCGGATTACGGTACGCCCGGATATCCCTGAAATTCCATTTATATCGAACTGACATCAAAAAGTCATCAACAAACGAAACTTTCATGTGCTCACAAAGAACATTTCGATGGCTGAGCACGTTTTGATATCCGCTGCAGAAACCTACATACGAATTGAAATTGGTCACTATGAAACTGGCAAAAAAACGTGATTTTTCTTGCAAAAAGATCAATTTTAAGAATATGAAAAGCAGCCGCTCATTTCATCAATGTTTCACAGTTTCACCGATGACAATCATATCCATGATTACACTCATTTTGAAGCTCTCATCACGACGAACTTTAGTTTGCTGTTTATAAAATTGCTCTACTTACCACTGCACTCCAAAATGCTTTTGATCGGAAGAGGAATAGGCCACGTCTAGCTTCATACTCGATACTCCATCGAAGACACCAGTGACAACGAACTCTCTCCCGGTTTTCTTCATTGTTGGTTTGCTGGAAAATAACTGTTGAAAAGGGAATTTTGGCGATCGCTTCCAATTGAGAAATCATTTAATGTTGATGATGCTCGAAAAGCGAATGCAAATATTTTTTTAAACTTTCTCCAGATATCTGTTTCATTCCCTAATAGTACTGATTACACAATTTTTTGAAAAATCACCTGGCGACTGTTCCATCGTCTCCCGGTCCGGCGGCAGCGGCGAGCACAAACAGAAACAGTAGTAGAATCATGATCTGAAAAAATACAAGTTATTGGAGAAAGGAGGAAGAGTCAGGGCAGGTAAAAATGAATGACGATCGCTCTGTGCGTTTCTCTGTTATACTCCAAGGGGCGGGACCATTCTGTTTCTTCTCCATGGGAAACGTCCTTGTTTTATCGCCTCTTTTGATTGATGTTGGCACTACAACAGCCCTTCTGTTAGTACTCTCTACTCCTAAAACCCAATTTCTGTCATATTGTGTGGGAATCTAAAGAGAGAGAGAGAGAGAGAAAGAGAACAATGGGTGGTGACGAGAAAACAGTCTGGATTGTCGACTGCTAATCCCAAGAGCTATATTGATTGACCTTGCAGAAATGAAACGAACAAAATATACATCCCAAAAAAAAACTTTTAAAAAAAACTTTGAAAGAATCGTGGCGTCGGAGATAACTTCAACGAAAATCACCATCAATAATAGAGCGCATTTGCTTACCACGGAATACCAAAGTGATGCTCGATTGGAACATCTACAAGATGTCTCAGTTCGATATTAATAAAATTTTTGAAGACATGTTTCATAGAAAACTGTTTTTTTCGAATGCTGTCATTTTTGAAGCGATTTTGGGGTCTGAAACAACCTGTAGAGTTATATTTCCGATGCTTTACTTCAATATAAATATCTTGGTTTGCGTTGAGAGTATCAAAAAGGTGTGAAAAATGTAGCGCTTCTCATGGGCTACATTTTATTAGTTGACACATTTTTGAAAATTTCAATGACAGCCGAGATATTGAAACTGTTCTGCATGTCAACCTTGCTGACGGCGGGGAACCTGGAAAGAGAGAAAACGAGAGAAGACGATTCTTAAGACGCCAATATTTATTGTGTGACTGACAAAAGTTATGGATTCACTGTACCTGCACGGCTACAATCGGCGAAGTTTTTTTTTTTGAGCTGTTTTGTTATGATATTCAGAATCATCACCCCTGATTACATCTTTTGAAACAGTACAAATTTTTGCCCGGAATCCTCCTTTAAATTTTCAAGTCGAAAATTGGTTTGCGTTGAAAGTTTGAAAAAGGTGTTAACCCGACTTGGCGATGTTTGGTCCGGCCATTGCATATCTGTAGCTCTTATCAAGGGCTACATTTTATTAGTTGACCAACTTTTGAAATTCTAAATTCGTGCGGAGATTTGAAACCTACAGGAACTACTTCGCATGTGTGAATCTGGAAAGAAACAGAACAAGAGAAGACGATTCTGTTGAGACGCCAGTATTTATTGTGTGACTGACAAAAGTTATGGATTCGCTGTGCCTGCACGACTTCGATTGGCCAACATTCTAGAGAATCATAACTGATGAAAAAATGGGAGAAACTTGAAGGGATTTGGAGGCAGGAACAAGAAGGGATTCAAATGAGAAATGGGTGTGACCTGAACAGTTGGAAGAGAAACAAAAAAGAAGATGATTTAGGATCGAGTAAAATTTCGTAAATGATTTCCTAACACAAACATCGAGTGAAACACGATCATCAAGATAAACGAGGACATCAGTAATATAAAAAACAGAATCAGCTTCCGAAGTGATAGAACAGTGATCTCGTCCATTTTCGGTTCAGACGGGTCCTTGGCAACTGAAGCCAACAGTTTCTGCAGCAATTCGGCGACAACAAATGGATCCATTGCACTGGTTCCGTTTGCCGTGAGAAAACGAATATCAGCTTCCGTGGTGATCATAGAGAGACAGTGGTCCTGAAAACATTCTGGTTACAGTAGTCCGTGGATCATTTTGAAAATATTACCCTCAAATTGTTCAACTTGTAACGATAAGCGAGTTCAAATTTGTCCTTCAATTCCTTCTTGGATTTTTCGATCAGAAATTTCTCGCATTTTTGAATCGCAAGTTTGGCATTATACTTATCAGCCAAATGGACGATTCCTTTGATAGTATGATCTAAACGAAAATTGGATTACTGTAACTTTGTATTAACTCTTACCATCGATTGGAGACTCCCCATGAAGAAGTTCCAGAAAATTTTGGAAGTCATATGAATCGATACCAAAAAGACGGATTTCTGATTTTTTGGATTCTTCAGAATCCCGGAGGAGAAGATTTTCAAAGAAGGGCGATTGAGATGCGAGGAACTGAAATTGAAAGTTTTTANTCCTAGTTTCGTGCATTTTCAGCCGAAAAAATCGCATTTTTCGGTCGCCACTGGAGTTCATTTCGTTTTGTGCGCGTCGCCAGAACTGTCATCGCGGCAGCGAGATCCGCAAACACCGCTGATGCGCCCGCATTATTTTGACAATACACCAATCATGTGTTACAGTAACCCAAAAATGATACCCTCAATTTCTCCAAACTGTAACGATGAGCAAGTCGGAGTTTCTCTTTCAATGACTTTTTAGAATGTTTGATCAGAAACTGCTCGCATTTTCGAATCGCGAGGTTCGTATCGTACATATCGGCCAAATGGACGATTCCGTCAACAGTGGATTCTGAGAGAATATAGGATTGTTGTATTCTATTCGAGACCCTACCTTCGATAGCTGGTTCTCCATGAAGCACTTCGAGATAGTTCTGGAAGTCGTTGGGGTCGATGTTCTGAAGAGTGACCTCGGATTTACCAGATTCTTCGAAATTTCCCATCAGCAGAGTTTTGAAGTAGGGCGAGAGGCGAGCGAGGAACTGAAATTTTTTGATGACCAGTTTTTTCCGAATTAGAGTTTTTAGGGCACAAGATTCAAGTTTAGCTCACCAATTTTGAGACGTGGAACTTCTGATTCTCGACAACCAACACGACATCAGAAAACTCTTTGGTTGATTCGTCGAAACTCATCAGATTCTTCTTCGTTTCGATTCCAGTCATTCTCTTGATCTTAACACGAATCTCCACTTCCAAAGTGTCATCGACAACGTAGTCCTTCGTCATTTCTTCCCATTTGATGTACTCACTCCAACCCCTGCCTCTGCTTTTATCCGTGCTTTTGAAAGTGACTTCGCTTGCTTTGGAGTTAATTTTTCCATCCACAGTCCTGATTTTTTTCTCTTTCCAAACTTCAATCGACCACTCTTTGTCATTTTTCTCTTGTTCGCAGAACAAATACAATCCAAGATAGTCATTGTTGCAATACGCATTGATTCTCCTGAATGGAAATGAATTTGTATGTACCATTGCGGAACACAAGATGCGTTTTGAGTCTCATCTTCTTACCATGGAACTCCAAAATGCTCTTCAATCGGAGAATACTGATCACTAAGATATTTCATACTCGAAACACCCTTGAAGACATGAGTGAGCACGAACTCTTTTCTTGGAGCTGCCATTTTTCAGTTATCTGCAAAGAATGTGGAAACTGTCAATTTTTTTTCAGTTTTGGACGGAAATTTTTCCAGTTTCCTTGACTTCAAAAGATTCTTCACCTCTTATTGTCATCAGAAAATGTCTAAAACGAGAGAAAAAATTCAAAATGTTTGCCGGTCTAAACTTTTTCTCACTGGAGCGTGAGTGCGTTTCTATAGTGCCAGGTCTCCGTGGGGATGGGAGCAAGTCTCAAAAATAGTTCCAGATGAAAATCTACAAGTTCAGCAAGCAAAAGTATTGATTTTTTTGCAAAAAAAAAATCATCAACAAATTTATTCGAAAAATCGAAAAACTCGAATTTTAATCATTTTTCGCTGAGAGCCAACGACTTCAGCATCAGCTCTCCAACAACAAAGCGGTCCATTTCGCTGTGGTCGTCAAGCAGAACTGAACGGATGTCTGCAGCGGTAGTGATCTTGGAGAGACAGTGATCCTGAAAAAATTACAGCAATCCACCGTCTCAGAAACCAAAAAATGATACCCTCAATGTCACCAAACTATAACGATGAGCCAGTTCGAGTTTCTTTTTCAACGTCTTTTCCGAATTTTCGATCAAAAATTGCTCGCATTTTTGAATCGCGAGGTTTGTATCATACATGTCGGCCAAACGGACGATTCCTTCGACAGTGGATTCTGAAAGGAATTCGGATTGTTGTATTCTATTCGAGAACTTTACCATCGATTGGAGATGCTCCATGAAGAAGTTCAAGAAAATTCTGGAAATCGTCGGGGTTGACGTTCTGAAGAGTGACTTCTGATTTGCCAGATTCGTCGAAATTTCCCATCAGCAGAGTTCTGAAGTAGGGCGAGAGGCGTGCGAGGAACTGAAATTTTTTTGATGGCCAGATTTTTCAGAATTAGAGTTTTCAGAATTTGAAATTGGCTCACCAATTTTGAGACATGAAACTTCTGATCCTCCACAACAAAGACCACGTCCGAAAGCTCTTTAACCGATTCATCGAAATTCATGAGAATCTTCTTTTTCTCAATGCCAGTCATTCTCTTAATTCTCACACGAAGCTCCACTTTCAGAGTGTCATCGATAACGTAGTCCTCAATCAACTCATCCCATTTGATGAACTCCCGCCAGCCGCGTGAATTCGGACCAGTGCTTGATAAAGTCACTTCGCTAGCTCTCGATAATGTCTTCCCATTCAGTGCGCAAATTTTTATCTCTCGCCAAAGCTCAACGGTCCACGCTTTGTCCTCATTCTGCATACAGCAGAAGCTCAATCCAAGGTGGCCCGCGGCGGGCTGAGCCCAGATTTTCCTGAAACATGAGCATGCAGATAATGTTGTCTGATTGAAAAAACCCAGACTTACCATGGAACTCCGAAATGCTCTTCAATCGGAGAAAAATGGTTTTCTTTGTCCTTCATACTGGAAATATCCTTGATAACATGAGTGACGACAAACTCTTTTTCAGATTCCGCCATTTTTTAGTTATCTGAAAAGAACGTTGAAATTTGAAGAAATATCTCTCTGATGACCAGCAAATTTGCATGAATTCACGAATATCTGGCGCGATAGAAATGCAATCGCGCCCCACTGGGCCGGCTTTTCCGACTTCAAATTTCGAATTTTCCAATTTCTTTTCTCAGTTCGGACAATTGTTTTTTCTTGTTTTTTTTTTGCATCAGAAGGTTGCTCATCCTGCTATTATTTGTGTAGACTGTGGAAAAGGCGCAAACAACTGTTTGAAGCTTAAAAAAAAAGAGTCTTTGTCGGCCTCAAAATCCGTCCAGTGGCGCGCGATTGCAATTGTCTGCCGCTAGTTCGTCGAGCGTATTGTGCGTTCGCGTTGGTTTGGGAACAAGTATCAGATATAGTTTCAGATGAAACTCTACAAGTTTTGAAAGCAAAAAAAGGTTTGATTTGAAAAAAAAAAAACATCAACAAATTTATTCAACAAATCGAATTACTCAAACATTCAATTATTCTTCGCTGAGAGCCAACGACTTCTGCATCAATTCTCCGGCAACAGAGGGGTCCATTTTGCTAAGATCGTTCATCAAAACTGAACGGATATGAGCGACGGTGGTGATTTTGGAGAGGCAGAAATTCTGAAAAAATGCATCAATCCATTACCGAAAAAGAATCTAAAACATACTCTCAAGTTTTTGAAATTGTAACGATGAGCAAGTTGGAGTTTCTCTTTCAACGATTTCTCCGAATTTTCGATAAGAAATTGCTCGCATTTTCGAATCGCGAGTTTCGCATCGTACATTTCGGCCAAGTAGACGATTCCATCGACGGTGGATTCTGAGAGAGTTTGAATCGTTGCATTTCAGGCGAGACCCTGAATACATACCATCGATTGGATATTCTCCATGAAGAAGTTCGAGAAAGTTCTGGAAGTCGCTGGGAGTGATGTTCTGAAGAGTGACCTCTGACTTTCCAGATTCCTTGAAATTTCCCATCAGCAGAGCTTTAAAGTAGGACGAGTGGCGAGCGAGGAACTGAAATTCTTTTGATTACCCGACACAGGATTTGAAGCTAGCCTACCAATTTCGACACGTAGAACTTCTGATTCTCCACGACGATGACAACATCGGAGAACTCTTTGGTAGACTCATCGAAACTCATGAGATTGATTCCGACCATTTTTTTGATCTTCACACGAATCTCCACTTTCAGAGTGTCATCGACAACGTAGTCCTTCATCATGTCCTCCCATTTGATGAACTGATGCCAGCCACACTCGACGTCAGTTGTTGATTGGAAAACGTGTTCGCATTGTTTCGCCACTTTTGCCGCATTGACTGCACTCAATTTCCCATCACACTCAGTGTCGATCGACCACTCTTTGTCTTTTTTCTCCGGTTCGCAGTACAAATACAATGCAAGATGGCCCCCGCTGCGTTTCGAACTGATTTTCCTGGAAAAGTTATGCTTTTTAGAGCGTAATCGCACGATCTTGGGCTCACCACGGAACGCCGAAATGCTCTTCGGCTGGAGAACAATGATCTTCGCCATCTTTCTTACTCGAAACGTTCTTGAAGACGTGCGTGAGCACGAACTCTCTGTCGACGATCGGCATTTTGCGTTGCCTGAAAACAAAACAAAATGTTAAAATTTTGAGAACGCCGAGAAAAGGCAGGTTGAATTTAAAAATGAGTAATGCTATTGTCTAAATAATGCGGGCGCGTCAGCGGTGTTTGCGGACCTCGCTCCCCGCCCTTAAAAGTAAGCCCCGCCCACTTAACGAAATGATTTCAGTGAGCTTTTTTTCGGTTTTTTCCGAGTTTAGTGAATTTTTAAAAACCGACATTTTTGTATTACATTATCACACTCACACATCTTCAATTGGAAAATTCGCGAAAACTTCGGAAAAAACCGATAAAAAGCACAATTTCAACATTTCACTGAAATCGTTTCGTTTAGTGGGCGGGGCTTAACTTTGAACGCGGGGTCCGCAACCATCGCTGATGCGCCCCCATTTTTTGACAATACAGAGTGTCGTTGGTTTTGGGAGCAAGTCTCAAAAGTAGTTCCAGATGAAAATCTACAAGTTCAGCGAGCAAAAGTATTGATTTTTGCGAAAAAAAACATCAACAAATTTATTCAAAAAAATCGAATGACTCAAATTATTCCTCGCTGAGAGCCAATGATTTCTGCATCAATGCTCCGACAACGAAGGGGTCCATTTTGCTGAGATCGCTTATCAAAACGGAGCGGATATCTGCAGCTGTAGTGATTTCGGAGAGACAGGAGTTCTGAAAAGAGACATAAACCTAATGAGAAATACCGTGATTTGAATAATACCTTCAAAATTTTCAAATCGTAACGATGAGCCAGTTGAAGTTTCTCCTTCAACGATTTCTCCGAACTCTCGACCAAAAATTGCTCGCATTTTCGAATCGCCAGTTTCGCATCGTACATGTCGGCCAAGTGGACGATTCCATCGACAGTGGATTCTGAAATGAGATTACTGTTCTCTGTATTCCAGTCGAGACCCTACCCTCGATGAGATATTCTCCGTAGAGAAGTTGGAGAAACTTCTGGAAGTCGTTGGCGTTGATGTTCTGGAGAGCGACTTCTGATTTTCCGGATTCCTCGAAACTTCCTATCAGCAGAGTTTTGAAGTAGGGCGAGTGGCGAGCGAGGAACTGAAATTTTCGAAGTGCTAAATTTGTGATTCAAAGCTAGCTAACCAATTTCGAAACATAGAACTTCTGATTCTCGACAACCAACACGACATCAGAGAACTCTTGGTTAGATTCGTCGAAATTCATGGTATTGATTCCAGTAATTCTCTTGATCTTCACATGAACTTCAACTCTCAAAGCGTCATCGATCACGTAGTCATTCATCATATCCTCCCATTTGATGAAACTAAATCCCCAATTCGTATCTTCCTCCACGCTTGTGAAAGTGGTATCGCTTGCTTTCGAACACGGCTTGCCGTGCATTGTACTCAGTCGGATCTCGAACCAAGACTCAACCGACCACTCTTTGTTTTTTCTCTCCGGTTCGCAGTACAAATACAATGCAAGATCGCCCGCCATGCGCTTCACACTGATTTTCCTGAACAGTTACACTTTTTTGAAGCTCAGTCGCCTCAACGGAAACCTGGCGCTAGAAAAATGCAAGGCCGGCGAACATTTTGGATTTCTTCTCTCGTTTTGGACAATTTTTTTTCAGTTTTTTCGACAATCTGTGGTAATGAAATTCCGCCCAGAACAGGAAAAAAACAATTGAAAATTTGAAGGCGGAAACGCCTCCCACCGAGAGCGCGTTTGCATTTCTCTAGCGCCAGGTCTCCGTGTCGCCTTTCTTCTCACCATGGCACTCCGGAATGTTCTTCAACTGGAGAAAGAAGTCTCTCTCCTTCCTTCATACTCGATACATTCTTGAAGACATGTGATAGCACGAACTCGTTTTCAGTCGACGTCATTTTTTGTTACCTGAGAAAGAAAACGAATTTGAAAACATTGAAGCACAGAGAAAACAAGCTGTATTTTAATTTTTTCCGAAAGCGCAACCGCGCCCCACCGCACTGGGACCCCGCCAAAATTGAATTCAATTGTTATTTTCATACAATTTTTGCTTGATTTTTCAGCGTTTCTAAATTGTTTCTTTATCGTTTCGAAGAATTATCTGAGAAATTGCCCGAAATTTGTCTGAAAACAACTTTCGCATTCAAATTTCGCAGGGACCGAGTGCGGTGGGGCGCGATTGCGTTTTTCGGAGCTTGGCTAATATTTCCAGAATTTTACAAGATTTTAAGCGGAATTTCGGAACTCAAAAATTGAATCTCAGATTTGTTACTGAAAAATCAATAAATAAAAACTCGCAATCGAAATTCAAACGATTCGAAAAAAAAAGAGAGGAAACTGTTTCAAAATTTCAAACTTTATTCAAAATACATAGGTAAAACAGAGCATAAGAATCAACCAAAATTCAAATTATTTCTCACGAAGAGCCAGTGATTTGTGCAACAATGCTCCAACGACCGACGGGTCCATATCATTGAGATCGTCAGCCAGCACTGAACAAATATCAGCTGCTGTGGTGACTTTGGAAAGGCAGTGATCCTGAAAAATCATAAGAATCGTTTAAAATATCACAATTCACTGTCTAGACCGTGAAAAGCCGGCGCGCCGCAGGTTGCACAGTGACACGTCCCCTTTTTTGCAATCCGTTTGTTTTCAACTTTTTCACTCGTTGCATAAAGGGGCGTGTCGTTTGAACGCATTTTGCAGCCTGCGGCTTAATTGAATAGATAATAGGCACCTTCAAATTCTCCAGACTGTAAAGATGAGCCAGTCGGAGTTTCTGCTTCAGCGTCTTCCTGGAACTTTCGATCATGAATTGCTCGCATTTTCGAATCGCCAGCTCCACATCGTACATGTCGGCCAAGTGGAGGATTCCGTCGATAGTAGATTCTGAAAAGGATTATTGTCCTCAGTGTTCCATTCGAGACCCTACTCTCGATCGGAGATTCTCCATGAACAAGTTCGAGGAAGCTCTGGAAATCGTTCGCATCGATATCGGAGAGGGTGACTTCTGGTTTCCCAGATTCCTCGAAATTTCCCATAAGCAGAGTTTTGAAGTACGATGAGTTGCGAGCGAGGAACTGAAATCAAACATGGTTTTTGCAGTCTCGAAATCAGCTCACCAATTTTGACACGTAAAACTTCTGATTCTCGACAACCAGTACTACATCCGAAAACTCTTTGGTCGATTCGTCAAATTTCATCAGATTCTTCTTCGTTTTTATTCCAACCATTTTCCGGATCTTCACACGAATCTCCACTTTCAGAGTGTCCTCGACCACGTACTCCTTCATCAAATCCTCCCATTTGATGAACGCTGGCCAGCCCCAGCTATTGTTATTTGTACTTTTGAAAGTGTGTTCGCACTGTTTCAACACTGCTCCCGCATTCACTGCGCTCAATTTCGCCTCGAACCAAGTCTCAATCGACCACTTTTTGTCGCTTTTCTCCTGTTTGCAGAACAAAAACAGTGCAAGGAGGCCGTTTCTCCGTCCTGCCTCGATTTTCCTGAAAAAATTGAGGTTTTTTTTGAGACCTGGCGCTAGAGGAATGCAAGCGCGCTCTCGCTGGGAGGATTCTCCGCCTTCAAAATTTAAATTTTTTCAGCTTTTTTGACTCCTAAGGATTGTTCACCTCCTATTATCCTCACAGATTGTCGAAAAAACCGAAAAAAAAGCTCAAAGGCGAGGAAAAAATTCGTTATGTTCCCCAGCCCAAAAATAGTCTCAGCGGAGCGCGCATGCATTCCTCTAATTCCAGTTCACTGTGATTATAGCATTCTCCTACCATGGCACACCGAAGTGCTCTGCGGTCGGAGAATAATGAAACACATCGTCGTTCACACTCGAGATGCTCTTGAAGACGTGTGTGAGAATAAACTCTTTTTTGAGAGCGGCCATTTCTTGTTAGCTGGAAAAAAATCGATTGTTTTTTTCGAAACTGTCTTCAAAATGTTGCGATAGAGCGAACTTGATGATTGCCTTGAGGAAGCCGAAATTGCTCACTCTTAATTGCTGATATTTGAAATCAATGAAAATGCGCCCTATTGAACAGCGCAAAAGGGGCGGAGCATGGCCAATTCTCTCTCAAAAATATATCCACCGATGGAAAATCTACGAGTTTGGAAAAGAAAACCGAGTCCAATTTATTCATGCGATAAATCTTAATTAAATAAAAACCAGTAAGAATGGATAAAACAAATGAAACATGAAATCTGTTGGAGAATCTTGACAATTATTAGATTCTAATGGTTGAGAAGTGAGAATGAGTAAGATTTGGGTGCGGTAAAATGGTGAAAATAAGAAAATTGGTCAAATGATTCAAATGAACGACAACGACTTCTGGAGCAGCGTCTCCAGAAGCGATCGATCCAATTGACCGAGATCCGAGGGAAGGACGGAGGCGACGTCGGCGGGAGACTCCATCGAGGCGAGGCAGTGGGTCTGGAAGAATGAGTGGTTTTCTATGGCCGAACTTATTGATGATTTGGGATTTTAGGCCACCAAATCGAGTTGAAAATCTACTTTCAAGCTCAGCAGCCCATATTTCGTCGCCAAGTCGAACTTTTCCTTCAGCGATTTCTCCGACTTCTCGATCAGGAACTCCTCGCACTGTCTCCTTGGATTCTGGGCATCGAAACGGTAGGAGAGCAAGAGCATGGCGTCGACGGTGGTCTCATCGATAAACGCGTCGCCGTAGAGAATCTCGAGAAACTTCTGGAAGTTGTCCGGCGTCATGTTGCTGATGGTGAGATACAAGGTGGGTTCGGTAGGGTAGGTCTTCAAAAAGAGCGTTTTGAAGCATGTGCATTGACTGGCGAGGAACTGAAAGAAAACGGTCGTCGTTCTTTCTATCTCAAGTTTCGGCTCACCAATTTCGACACGTAGAACTTCTGATTGTCCACAACCAACACCACATCAGAAAGGTGCTTGTTGAATTCGCCGAAATTGCGAAGATTGACTCCAGTCATTCTATTGATCTTCACACGAACTTCAACTCGCAGAGTGTCATCGATCACGTGCGCTTTCATCAAGTCCTCCCATTTGGTGAACTTGTACCAGCCGCGGGCATTGATTTCATCTTTGCTCTCGAAGATGGCATCATTCGAGAAAGGTTTGCCATTTGAAGAAGGCTTGCCACGCATTGTGCTCAATTTGAACTCGAATCGAGTGTCGATCGACCACTCTTTGTCTCGTTTCTCCTGTTCGCAGTACAAATGCAATTCGAGATGGCCCACACTGCGTTTCGAACTGATCTTCCTGGAAAAAATGTTCCGTAGAGCGCAGTTGCATATTCTATGCTTACCATGGAACGCCGAAATATTCCTTGATCGGAGAATAATGGTAGACGTTTTCCTTCATACTCGAGACATCCTTGAAGACGTGAGACAGCACGAACTCTCTTTCGTCGGTCGACATTTTGGGTTAATCTGAAAACAAAACGAGTTTTAAAATCATGGAAACGCGAAAAAAATCAGAAAAAACCGAAAAACAGCGAACTAGAATCAAGGATGAGCAATGCTACTTTTCAAGGTATTTTCAGAACTTTCCAACATTCTAGATGGAATTTTAGCTTCCAAAAATCAAATCTCACATTTTTGTGGACGAAAAACACAAAAAAAGTGCGAAAAAAAGGCAAAAATTGACCCGAAAAATTCGAAAAACGCTGACAAAAAAGTTTGCGCGTAAAGTGTGACGCATTGTATTCAAACTAAAATGGGCGGAGCCAACCAATCAGCGGCGTTCTCGGTGTTCCCGCAGCCAATCAGCACGCGACCGAAGTAAGAAGTTCGGCCATGGCCATTGCGTACCATGCGTACTATACACCAGATTTTACGCGCAAGAAGTTTTTCTTCATTTTTTGAATTTTTCAGGTCAATTTTTGCACTTTATCACGTGCGCTTTCATCAAGTCCTCCCATTTGGTGAACTTGTACCAGCCGCGGGCATTGATTTCATCTTTGCTCTCGAAGATGGCATCATTCGAGAAAGGTTTGCCATTTGAAGAAGGCTTGCCACGCATTGTGCTCAATTTGAACTCGAATCGAGTGTCGATCGACCACTCTTTGTCTCGTTTCTCCTGTTCGCAGTACAAATGCAATTCGAGATGGCCCACACTGCGTTTCGAACTGATCTTCCTGGAAAAAATGTTCCGTAGAGCGCAGTTGCATATTCTATGCTTACCATGGAACGCCGAAATATTCCTTGATCGGAGAATAATGGTAGACGTTTTCCTTCATACTCGAGACATCCTTGAAGACGTGAGACAGCACGAACTCTCTTTCGTCGGTCGACATTTTGGGTTAATCTGAAAACAAAACGAGTTTTAAAATCATGGAAACGCGAAAAAAATCAGAAAAAACCGAAAAACAGCGAACTAGAATCAAGGATGAGCAATGCTACTTTTCAAGGTATTTTCAGAACTTTCCAACATTCTAGATGGAATTTTAGCTTCCAAAAATCAAATCTCACATTTTTGTGGACGAAAAACACAAAAAAAGTGCGAAAAAAAGGCAAAAATTGACCCGAAAAATTCGAAAAACGCTGACAAAAAAGTTTGCGCGTAAAGTGTGACGCATTGTATTCAAACTAAAATGGGCGGAGCCAACCAATCAGCGGCGTTCTCGGTGTTCCCGCAGCCAATCAGCACGCGACCGAAGTAAGAAGTTCGGCCATGGCCATTGCGTACCATGCGTACTATACACCAGATTTTACGCGCAAGAAGTTTTTCTTCATTTTTTGAATTTTTCAGGTCAATTTTTGCACTTTAT
>LR543328.1:5130-93587 GCA_900536305.3 Caenorhabditis sp. 40 LS-2015
AAAAAAAGGAAAAGACGGGGGCTGTGGTAAAAAAAGGGGGGGGGGGGGGTGAGATTTGAATGAAGACAACGGAGCGAAATTCGAGCTTCCACAATCCCCCCGGCTAGTCCGCGCGGCGGTTTCGTGTCCGCCTCATTGTTCATTCTTCTTAATTTACCAACTAAAAAATTTGCCCATTTTCGATGGTGTCTGATTTTCGGTTTACTGCAAATGTTCTTATTTTATACACTTTTCTTAATGTTTCTAACCCGTTTCCAACAGACTCTCAGAATCATTTCTAAGTTTGCTCATATATAGAATGAAATCTGGGCTTTCATATGTGCTATGTAGCTGCATGCGCGAACTCATACAAGTCAAGATATTGGTTCGGGAAGGATGCATTTTCCTTTTTTTAACATTATGCGTCTTTCAGAGCCCATATCTCGACTTTTAGAAGTTTCAAGCTCCGTTGGAAATTTCAAGTAGCCCCGAAGCGAATTCTAGAGCCCAAATGTTGTTAAACATAAATACAAATTTAGAGATAGTTTTCCGAGTTTGTCCTAAATGGATTTCCAAGCGAGAATCCTTTCTTTTTTCCTTCTGGAAGACTCTTTCCCACACAAACCAATAACCACAATTCAAAACAATACAATCATAATTTCTGTCGTCCCCTTCTCTTATTCTTCGACCACCGGTCACAACAATGCTCTGTTCTCTCTGCTGTTTCCGAATCTCGCCTCGATGTTTCTCCTCTGAACACATAACCACCTTCCGGGCCCCCAAGCCGTCCCGCACTTCAAACTAGGGAGGAGAAAAAACCTAGTAGTTTTCATGTCGTCCCCTAGTCATTTTTCTCTCTCATTCACAGCTGCTGAGGATATAAGAGAATAAGGGGAACACTTGAGAGATGAGAAAAAAAGGCACAATGAATCATTTTTGCATCCGTTTTCTGGAATGGGGAGGGGCTATACTTTTGGCCGTTGTGAGTACTAAATTTGAATCCGGATTATTCAATCTTCCGAGAGAAGAGGAGACAAAAGTTCTGACTGACGCATTTGCTAGTCTCGTTCAATATATTGTCTTCACTCATTTGATCTCTCTACACCCACACTGGACAAGACATTTTGGCAAGAGGTGTGTAATCTTGAGGGATTAAGTAGTTACTACATATGTCTGTGCACTTGTTCTAACCATCTTTTGGGATTTTACCAATGTGCGCTTTTTCTTGGTGGAGTTGGAAATTCACACTTCCTCCCAGTTTTTTGATTCCAGGAACCGGAAATCTATAATCTCTGAAACACACGTAGGTTGATAAATCCTAATCTTTTTTATCACTTCCATGGTTAAAAATAGTTTTTTTTCGATGATTGCAAATTTCCGATCTGCTTGGAGAGAGAGTTTTTTTCGCTACTTTTAATCTGAAATCTCAAGTCAATTTGTCTTTTCAAACTTTCCCAGATTTTCAGATAGAAACAAATCCGGGATATGAACACGGACAGTTGAATCTGATGTCTTCATGCGTGCCGTTTTATTCTTCTTATTCAATCTTCTTCAATTGTCTAGCACTTTTATTATTCGATCATTCGTACCATCGTGAGTTTGGTTCTGTTAAATGTCAGAGTTAGATGTTACCTGCTGAGAAAATAGTTGAAAGTTATATTTGAGCATTTGGTTGAACTTAGAAAGTTTTTTCCCCGGCTCGTTCAGTCAAAATTTTCTTATTACGAGCGGAAGAGATTCAAGAAAAATCACGGAAGACGATTTATCTCCGGAATGTATATCTCAGGTCATCGTTAATAGTCTCATTTGTTTTTTTTACCAATCGATAGCTCTCATTGAGATCTATTTTTTGTCTGTTGACAATTGTTTGGTAGCTTTTTCCAGTCCGAAGATAAATCGTCTTCCGTGAGTTTTTCTTGAATCTCTCCCGCTCGTCTTTGTTATGAAGGTTAAGTCACGACTTGAACCAAAAATCCTTATCGTTAAACATGTTTTCAACGGATGACAGGTTCGAAAAATAGTGTCCTGTTTTTCTACTACCAAGCAGTTTTTTTTCTCGAAAAAAGTTATGTCAAGGTTTGTGGGATACCAGAAACACTCTTTGCATCAAAATAGGTCAAAATTTTGAACCATTCAAAAATAATTCCAGAAATGCCAAGTGCAACTCCACTGTGGCGGTGAGTTGTTTTGCAGAGCTGTTTGGCATGATATCCGAAGTGTGTCAACAACGTGAGATTGCCTTCCGGTGTGTCCATTACACGGTGAGTCCTTAGCCTTTTTTTCTCACAGATACACCCTCAGTTAACACGTCTCATCATTTCCTGAATGCATTTTTTTTCTCGTACTTTGTGTCCTTATCACATATGTATATTTTCATTTTCAGTTCCTGGACGAGTGCTTCGAGGCAAGGGTGGGCAAGTGCGATGCGGGATCGGTTGCGAGAGTCGGTGCAATCGGCTATAAACAAGCTTTGAGTAGTTGTCACTCATCCAAAAAACAGAAAGGGGAAGGAGTAAGACTTAAAATTTCATGAAAAAATATTTAACCTTTGTCTTCAGACTCTCCCCATCCTGGGCGCTCCAGCGCAAACCTTCCCATCTCCTGTCCAACTGATATCTGCACTTGGTTACTTGCAAACACAATGCTCACTGAGTAGGAGCAAAAATTGCTCGAGCGATCATGTTCACAATATTATGTCTCAATGTGAGGAGCAGATGAAACCATATGCTGGGTACCCACAGTATGATCGGCATCGGTTATTGAGGTGAGCAATTGTAATGAGCGTAGTGATAGTGAGATTCTCTAGGTGGATGAAACATGTGAATCTGAAATCTTCAAAATTGATGAACACTTAAAACTGCTGATTAACAATGTTCAAAATTTTTCATAGCTAGGGTTTCTCGGTTTCATCTTAACTAGGAAATAACCTGAGTAATGTTCGGAGTAACAAAATGTGTCATACATTATTGGAAAGCTGAAAAAATTTGCAATCGAATGATAAACTTTATTTCTGCTGCAGACTCCGGATTAAGGAGAGAATTTAATTTGAAGTGCTGAAAACCAGTTGATTTCAAATTAACTGCGTGTTCTTTCTTAGTGCAAGCAATCTTTACACGATTTTCTTCATAAAGTCTGAAGCTTTTGAAACCCAAAATGTCAGCAGTTTCGTTTCTCAACACATCTTATATTTTGCCCACTTTCACATTTATATATTCAGAATCAAAATGGACACCTCCAAAAAGCTTCTGATGTACGACGAAACGGACAAAGAGCGAGAGTGTTTGGTAGTCCGATCCACACTTTCCGAGATGTACTCTCTCCACCACGCTAATTGTTACCATGTGAGTTGAACTTTTCCTTCCACAGTTTTTTTCACACTCCCCAATTTTCAGTCCCTCGTCACACGGTGTCTTTGCGAGCGGCTACGATTCGACGTCCAGTGCGGAATCAATTGTGATCAACTGGAGCCGACGTCACCGGATCAGGACACGCTGGCATGGGACGAGTGGAAGGAAGCGCGTTTAGTGCATGGAAACGGATCGAATTTCAAACAATTTGCTGCAACTCTTTCAACCCTCATCGTTCTTTCAATCTTTGCAATGCTTTTTTAGTTTTTATTTGCTTCATGGGTATTAAAATTAACCATTATTTTTTCCTTCATAGATTTTCTTCTTTGTCAGCCCTGTGTGAACTCAAAAGTAATAATCTTCAACTTTCCAAACTCTATGATTTCTCTAATTTCCAATTTTCCCATATCTCAATCGCTTTCATTCCCTGAACTCTTGATAAATATCTGACAAATAAAGCTTCTAATTTTCTGACCAGACACCCCCTCTTCACCGAAACCTGTTTTAGGAGAAGAAAAAAAGAGACAAAACCTGAGCAAACACGCTCATCAGCCAAGCTGCGATCCCATCATCGTACTGTTTTTCCAATCACTTTTTTCTACCCCGCTTGCTCTCCGTGTTTTGCCCTCTCACTCAACTCTTCAGGTAGCAACCCCCCATCCGAAAGGAGCAGATTACTCGTGTGCTTCTATTTTCCCCTCTCGTTGTTTGTGTACTCTTGGGAGGTCGGCGAAGATGGACAGGAGAAGAAAGAAATGCTCCGGATTAAAATCATCAATCCGTTATGCAGGCAGTTTCTGAACAATGAAGAGGGCGGAGCTATTTCGAAACATTTTCTCTGCGCCGCCCATGTTGGGGGTTTGAGTGATATAAAGAGGTCACACTGGGAACTATTTTTGGTGATTGGTAGGTTTTTTATTTGAGTCAAAATGATCAGGTAGTTTTTTGTGCTCTTCCTTCTCTTAGTCAAGTTCCGATTCAGACTGTTGGCTAGTTTGGCTATCCTTGCTCCTTTTGTGCTCCCCTTCAATTACAACAATGCTGGCTCCGCCGCTTGTGTTGTTACAGTGAGTTTTTGGTTCATGGTATTTTCAAAATCAGGAATTCTTCCAGAAAAATTTATTATTCTCCCAAGGAAATCTGATCCGACAATTGAAGAAAGATGAGGTGGATGCATTCAAAAAGTACAAAAAAGAACTTCACGTTTTTAATACGGTAAGATACTTGAAAATGTCTGATTATAGACTCAGATAGTGTTTTAGAAAATCAACGAAGCTTTTGATAAGGCCGAGGAGAACGAGGCGAAAAACGCTACTGTACCCCCGATGCCAGTTCGTCCAACTCTTCCATCGTTCTGCACCGGATCAGACACAACCATGTACATTTTTGGAGCATGCACTGTGCAGGTACCATTCTCGTGAATGAAATTGAAAAAATTACTATTTGCTTTCAGAACAACAAAGTTTACATCGGCAACGTTTTTGCTAGAGAGCTCGAGGAAAAAGAGAAAGGAAAACTTGCTGATTTCGCGAAGAAGCTTGCTGCTGTGACGGTAAATCATCATTTTTTTGGTTTGGAAAAAACTGTAACTTTGAAAACTTTTAGCCAGGAACCACTCCACCTACCGACATCTACAAGGGTCTTGAATTCTGCACAGAGCTCTAATTTTTCTCAAAAATTCGTTTTTGTGTACATATTTGAACTACTTTTTGTGATAATGTTGAGTTGTCAGAAATGTTGTAATTTCAATGAAATTTTTTCGCGGAACTCCGATTTTTTTTTTTTGAAAAAGTTGAGAATAATGAATCTTGTGATTTTCAAGCCTCTTCTAGCAAACTGAATGATAGATCAAGATATTTTCCCAGCTTGACACCTTCATGTGTACTGTATGATGTTGACTGGGTAAAATGTTCAAATTTTTAGTTGAAATGATATGCGGTTGTCATTCGGTTGTGTCCTAATCCTGGCTCTCCCCCCAGAAACCTTACGTTTTCATTTTTTTCTATTTTTTTTCGAAATATCGGCTTCCCTATTGATGAGCGCACTATGGTGCAGTGCGCGACCTTGTAGAGCACAATAAGTTACACATCTGTGAAAATTTTTAGCCGATTCGAGTGAATCCTTAAAGAACCGGGCCGGACTGAAAATCAGCCGCCTGCCGGGCCTAGAAATGGGGTGAAAATTTTCACTGTTATGTAGTTTTTTGTGCTCTACAAGGTCGTGCGAGGCTTCTAGGTGGACAGTCTTCTAGGTGGGCATAATTCAAATTGTAATCTTACCAGAACAATCTTCGTTCCTTCATTTGTCAAAGTTATTCTCTCTATTTGGTTTGAATACTATCAAACCCAGAGATTCAGAATCCGGAACAAAAAGTGAGAACTTCCTTGTGACAATTGAGTTCCAAAATTCTGAAATCAAAGGATCCCAAAACCTTCATAACCAATCCCTCGACGCCCTTCCAAAAGTTTTCCACAATTCTGAAGAAAATCGAATCAAAAAACCAAACATGTTATTTTCCGTTCCTCAATTACATCCCATTCAAATGTCGATAGGGAAAGTATTGAATTATGGAAACGTTTGCTTCTTGATAAACATCTTGTTCGCCCCATCTCATGCTGTGAATTTTCGTTCTCCTTCAGAAAAATCATGATATCCTACATCCCTATTATTCATTCAACCGTGTTACAATATCGTCTTTTGAATTCTGTCAGCTGCCGAAAAAAAGACTGGCACACAGGAAGGAAAAGAGCAATTTTCTTGAAACAATACCCCATTTTCACACTTTTTTGAATCTTTTCAATCGCTTCCCGCGCAATTTCCCTTCTCCCAATTTTCCGACCAGGAAAGTTTTGCGTCATCCGGTTCCAGGAACAAGAAAAAATTGTTGGAGATCATTGAAGCAAAGAATAATTTTTGAAGAACAAGTATTCAAGGATAATGTGTTTGTCTGTGTTTGTTATAGAATTCAGCTATAGAACTGGTGATTCTGGAGCGAAAGCTAATGAAGAACGTAACAATGCAATTGCGACGGGACCATTGTGAGAGGAGGAGAAAAACAACAAATCAAACCAAATAATCCGGCGGTCCCTCATTCTCTTCTTTTGTGGTCCTCCTTTACTAGTTGAACGCTCTTTTTGTATAGACACTTTATTACTCTTTCCCGTAATTCATTGTTACAGGAACAAAGTTTCCAGAGATCTCGCTGACATGTCAGTTTTCAACCGAGATACTGTACCTTTGAGTTTTCCGCCATGATTTTTTCCCTCTTTCTGTATTCAACATCCAAATTCCACATAACAAGTGTGGCTGCTCTAATTCTGAAAATTTTCTCTCACAATGATTAGTATGATCAGTAGGCTATTTTAGTGTCTATTTTTAGGGGCGCTTGCTCATTGGAGCGTAGTTGCTCCAAATGTGCACATCAACTAAAAATAGCGTAAGAAACTTTGATTTTTTGAACAAAGGCGAGTTGAATCTGAGATAGTAGAAGAAGCAGTGATCTCTGTATTTCGTGACACTTGAACTAGAAACTTTTCAGCCCAGTGTTGACGAAACAATTCTTTTTGGCTTGGTCCCTTTTCTAGGTGTTATTTTCTTGTGACCACATTCCACCATTTTTCTGCCTGATCACTTCTTGTTTATAAACTTTAAACTTTATAGTACACCTATAATTTTAACTGCTAGTCTCCCAAAGTACATGCTCCCCTGGCTCCGCCTGATTCACAGAGTCGACACTAGACTGAACTCCACCTTTTTCTCAGTTTTCGGCCCTTCCCGATCCCCATAAATCTCATTCAGGTCTCTAAGCGACTTGGACTGCTGTCGTTGACTATATACATAAATCTAATCCTTAGTTCATGCCAAACTGATGTTTTTACGAGTTTTCTTGCCATTTTTTCGTCTCCCTCTGACCGAAATTGTTCGTTGAAAAATTTGGAACCGTAATGGTCTTAGAAACTGAAAAACAAGCTCGACAATGTGCGTCACACCTATAATTAGTCATTTTCTCGAAAGAAAAAACCCTTCTTGAAAATGCAAATGACTATTTACAAGGTTTTATGCCCATGACTAAACTTCCTCATTCTAATGTTTTTCAAGCATTCAGTTCAAAACAAAAAATTACAATGTCGATTACGGTACCAACCTTCAAAATCACTTCCTCAGACAAAAAAACACTTGTACAAGAAATCAAGTTTCACTTCTTCTCTGACAAGCGTATTGAGTTTCCTGATAGAAGCTCAATGAAGTTTGTGTGTGTGTGTCTGTTTAATGTGTGTCAATGAGTCTATCCGTCTGTTGAAAATCTGTTCTCATCCATTTTTTTTTTCTTCTTCTCTTCCTCTGCCGTGGCCTTCCGATGTCAGCTGCCAGAAGTTATATATAACCCAAATAACAGCCAAGGAACTTCAATTTATAATGTGCAGTTATTTCATCTTCCCCTCCTTCTCAGCTTACCGCATTTTGGTCCATCACACCTTCCATCATTTTTCAATGTTTCCCCCTTCTCCTTTTTCCCTCCCCATTCATTTTCTTGGCTTCATCCATACACAAAGTTGCTAAGTGGGCCCTCCGTGACGTCACAAAGTTCCCCCCATCAATTTCTTTTCTTTTCTCTCAGAAAGAAAAGGAGGTTCTATTATCTCAGCAATAAAAGAGTGGGAACTTGGAAGCTGTTTGTGGTATAGCAGTTTTGAGGGTTTCTTGCAACAAACTGCAACACCCAATGAATAGAGGTGGCATTTTGTCTTCGGAGCCATTTTTTCACACACCCGACTTTCCGTGCCCCCTTTTCTTCACAAGTATCACAAATTGCCGGAAACCCTCAAATTGCACACCACCTCCTTAGACCTCCCCTTCTCTTCTTCCCAGAGACCCCTTTGATTCTGCGCCGTAGAATTCTGTAAGGAACTTGATAGAGTGGAAAAAAGGAGGGAGAGAATGAAAAGAAGAAGAAAAGAGGAGAGAACTCTTTTTCACAAAGAGGGTCTAAAAATAATCCCGGAAGAAAACGGCAAAGTTCGACAACGCATCGCTCATGATCCTTTTTTGGTGTTGCGTGTGGTGATAAACTTTGGGGCCTGATGAAAATTTTATGACTGACCTAGTCGTGAATTCAGAATGTGCATGTGTGACATCCCCGACAACCCACCTAGACTGAACTTTAAGTTTGAGGTTTATTCCAATTTCTGAACCGCTGAGGTTTACACTTCACCCTCCGATTCTACTGTAGCCACTTTCAATTTTGAACAGTTCCCTCCAACCTATATTCTGAACCTCAGATCCAAAAAATAACAAGTTGTTGACCACGCACTACCTGCTTATGTTTTTTTCTCACAATCCTTCCATGAAAATCAGTTTTCCCTGGTGTCCTTCCCACATTCTATTTTCTCATCATCTCAGACCTCTATTGTCTACACTTACCCTTAATCTGATCCAAAACCACTGCCCCCAGTAAGTATTCTGACGTCGTAGAGCAATTATCAGTTTCTTCTGAGGTTCTGTTTCTATCCAATGGTTGTCTTCCTAAATTAGAGATCGCTAAACCTTTTCACAGAATGCTCTAACATCATTGACGTCAAACTGTATGAAATTCTACAGAGTTTGAATCACAACTTGTGAAGTTGGTTGATAATTTGATAATAATTTTGGGTTTCAGAGCGGCTAACTATATGTTTTCTAAAATTTCGTATCATGTGGTAGGCAGGTGAGGTGACCACGCCCCTTTTTTCTTCATTTTGAGCCATGCCCCTAAAATATTCATATTTCCCGATGAAACTTCTCCAGGTAATGTGGGGTCCGTTTGGGCTCATTTCGTTGATGACCGTTATATGTTGGGCAACAAAAAAACCGGTACAGTCAAAAAATATTTGGAGATCCCGAGATCGCTATAACTTCACTTGCGTTTTCACATTCCTCCACCTTCTGTGTTCATAGGGCTCGTTGCCTCCTTAGGACTCAGCCACTCTGCAAAATTTGTCTTGCAAAGCTGTTCGCTTGACAACTATACACAATTCTCCATTTTTCCATTAGCCGCAGCTCATCCCAATCTTCTCCAATTCTTCACGAGATGTCATACCATCAAAACCCATCTACGTTCTTTTGAAGAAGATCTTTCCGAAATTGGGTGCAACCATTTTATGGGCGGATGAAGGAGCGGGGAGATGAGATGGGGTTTAACTAACCGACGTCATGAAAGTCGCTCTCTTTTAATGTTTTTGAGAGGTGCTCTTAGTTTTATTATCCCTCCATCGGAACATTTATGGTTTCTCTTTTGTACTTCAATTTGAGGGAAGAGTTTTCTTGAAAGTGATCCAAACTCTTGGGAGGGATTACTGTAGCTCTTCCAACTCTATTTTGGAGCTCACTGGATTAGTTGCTTTTGTAACTGGATCCGATGTTGGAGGTCTTACAAAAACAACAAAGCGACTATCAGATTCCTCAGACGCATTTCCTCGGAACTTCCGGAACGAGAACTTTTCAACGAAATCGTTCTGTTACTTTTGCGGGACGGATCCTCTGGTCTTTGCACATTAGTAAAGTATCGAGTTTCTGAAAAAAAAGAGAATCAGGAAAACCTGCCACTCCTCTCTTACTGCCCGAGTTCGTCGCTCAGACTTCCGCCCCGGACGACGGAGAAAAGGAGCCGCAGTCCGAAAAATAACTGATGAGCACAGAAAAAAAGAGAGACATTTACACACACACATACACATACACCGCCAATCTAAAGTCATGAAGTGATAGAGACCGAGAGAGCAAAGCAACAAAAACCGGTAAAAAAAAGTTGAGACAAGAGAAGGAAGGTGAGAGAAAGAGGAAGCCTCCGTTCTCCCAAATGACACCTATCATCTTGTTCTTTCGGTTTTAGTGGAGAATTCTCCTGTTATTTTGATGTCTGGATGATTGAGCTTATTATCTGTCAATCGTTCATAATATTGCCCCCGTAGTCAAAAAGGAGAAATGTTCGTTCATTTTTTTCTTCTGAAAGTGTGACCATTTGGATTGAATAAGCGGAAATTGTTATCATGACATTTACCTTTAGAGGATGTTTTTTTTACAAAGAAACAGTTGAAAGGCTAATCTGAGTTCACATTTTTGAACCTTCGATCAAAAGGTGGGATGAACAAGGATGTAGCTATCGGCAGAATCGAATAGACTTCAGAATAGACTTCTATCCGCTTTGGTAATTGGTCGAACCAACTTTGAGCAGTTGAGGAAGTGTGTTCTAATTATCAAATTATTCTGAATGTTTGCGACTTCACAATTCGGTTAATTTCAGTGAAGATTTTGAACTTTTTTGACCCGTCATCTTCAACGAGGCATAACTGACTTGCTTGTGGATTTCGAAGGTAGTTGTCTAGAACACAACGAAGAATACGTCCACGAGTTTTCAAAAGAGTCGGATACTCTGGAACCACTTTTCTAACTGTTCAAATTTGACCATTTCGCACTGAGAATCACCAAAAGGGATCAGATCTTGTCAATCACTATTAGGTCTTGTCAAACAACCTCCGTTCACACTACAAAATCCGTTCACTCCCTAAAAAATGTGAACGTAAATCTTTCCCATTCAAAATATGTCTAGTTTGTTAGATAGTTCATAAAAACAGCCCTTAAAACCACGTGAGTAAAACTAAACTCCTTGTTTTCCGCCATTTCAAAATCTGCCTAAATTACTACTTGCCGTAACTTCAAAAAAGTGCCGTTTCAGTCAATACCATGATTTCATTTGGCTTCTGTCGATCTCTTAAATAAACACCTTCCCTTTCGAAACATCAACAATGTCAATGACGTCGTCTATCAAAACTTCCCTTCAAGAGTGCCACCGCCGCGTGATAAACCGATTGCTCAATCTGTTACCTCAAGAGTCATTAATTTGGCAGGATCAAGGTCACCATCCCCACGAACCACTTGCTCTTTGTCCCTTACGTTCTTTTTTCAGTGTCTCATTTTCCCTAGTTTTCAAGATGATTTTCATCCCCCCAGCCCATTTTCCTCCTCTCCTTCATTCTCCGCGGCTCATAAAACCTTTCCATTGACGACATTGTTGTGATTCGTTCTTTTTCATTTTCCCCTCACCCTCGTCCGTCTTCGGTGGTGCCTTTCCGTTTTTTCATATATTTCTTCTCCAATTATCTCGTTCTGAGCAAGCCTCATCAATCCATCCCCCCAAACCGTGGCCCATTTTTCAATGTCATGCACAAGAGCACAAAAATCTCTTTTTCGTTGTCGCGCTCGTCACAAAATTAGACGAAATTAGAACCAGAAGCTATGGTCTCATTGTTTTTTGGATTTTTTGGTGCTCTTTTCTTTTGGTATAAGGGCTCTCTTATAGGCCACGCCCCTGACGACCTCGACGTGTCCTCACTGGGCTCCGCCCCATATTCGGTAGCGTGCTCTCGCCGTCAGTCGTTTTTTGAATAGACTCTGTCTCTGGGGCGAAAATTAGTTTGTTGACTTCAATTTGTTATTTCTTTTTTCAAAATTATAATTTTCTTATTTGATCTTTGTTATCAAGTCCGGTTCTTTGTTATAGACTAGAGAATACTGTAGCAAAAAGAAGGCCTTCCCTGGGGACACCAAAGTTCATAATAACCTATTGGTCTCGTAACTCATCCTTCTTTTCTCTTCCCTCTAATCCACCGGTTTTTAGGACGAGCACCCCGACTTCTTTTCCCCCCTTTTTTGCCTAATACCAACTCACCGAAAGAAGTTTGGGCCAAACAAAAAAACGCGTTGAAGGATCCCTTGGATTGATATTTAGTGCATCCAGTGGTGTATGTGTTTCTCTCGAATAACGTATAGAAGATATAGAGCGGCTCTTCACAACCAGCCACTTGCACACGGCTTATAAAAATCTCAAACACATGTTTTTTTTTCTCTTCTCCCCCTTCTATTCGCTACCAGTCCTCCGTTCAGCTGTGTCTCAGGGCGTTCATTTCTTCTGCTAACTGTTCCGAACGTCTTCTTTTCTTCTCGTTTAGTTCTCCTCGTGATGATTGGTGCACTTTTTGCGAGATCATGAGTTCCGGCTGAAGACGGTGGATTATCTAGTCTTGCTACTAGACCACATCATAGACATGGATTGCGGGGCTTCTCTTCTTCTCGCCTTTTTTTTCAAACAAACTTTTCAACTTCATCGGCTTTCTATCATTTTCTTTCATTCTCATTTCAATAATTTTCTAGAGCCCACGATGGGTAACACATCGTCCAACTCCTCTCGGATTAACAAGAAATCCGAGTCCATGGAGATCCGGAGTAAATCGAATCGATCCGCATCGGTAGGTTGTTGACGGTGGTGGTCATCAACACTTTCACATTTTTAGGGGGAATTCAACAAAAGCAAAAGCATGATGGACATGAGTTCAAAGAGCTCGCGAATGTCAACATCGACAACGTCGAACACTTCCCGACAGAAGAGCATCACCAGCATCAAGGACAGGGACAGACCGAAGAGTGCGCGAGAAGGCAAAGGGTAATAGGACAGGTATATTTGGATAGTCTGATTTTGAGGTTTTCAGAGCTGACATCTCTAGGACCAAGTCAATGAGAAAAGATTTCCATCCAATCTCTGGACAAGGCCGCGAGATCATTTCACAATGCTTCGACAATCCACATTCAGAGTTTGCTAACAAGGTGAGCCATCAAGAATACACCATGTAGTTTGGTTTACGAAGATTTATTGATCTCTCTTCTCAGTTTCGACATCTAAACTCTGTCTCAACATCATTCTTGCCAATTGTCGCCGGAGAGAGCTCATCAGAGAACAGATACGTGATCTGTGTGCTTTATCATTTTTCGACCCCGCCGGCGAAATTAGAGTAGAAAGAGAGATGAGGAAACGGAAGAAAGATCAAAAGAGAGAGATAGAGAGAAACATGGAAGATTTATTGGAAATCGAAATCAGTGGGTGAAAAAAAAACATTCTAGTTTTGCATGTTTCAGGTGGTTCAACGAATCTTCGAGAAACGCGAAGACTATCAAAAGTACATCATGAACCTGGGCAAAGAGCGAAGTGTCATCGTCAATAATCGTTTGAAGCAGCTCGTCGAGGACATTGTTGCACATGTCAGTTTGCTCTTCCTCTACAGAATTTCTCCTTTCCGGATCATTTTCGGCTTCCGTGACAAGTTCTTGTCACTTTTCATCTTTTTTTGTCCTCGCCTTTTCTTTTTTGGAGGGGGGACGGGGTCAAGGGCATTGAGACAAAGGGTGGTGTCCCGAACGAAAGTGATGGCAGTCTCTGGGGATGCGATGAAAATGGCTCTAATAAGTTTTTGGTGCACTTTGTTCTTCTTGGGGGTAACATTCGTATTTCTCATTTTGAAACGAGACAGCGGTTGAGGTGACAGAACAACTGGGGTGGGATGAAAACCGGTGATTTTTCATGGAATTTAATGAAATCTTGTTTACGAGGTCAATTCAGCAACTCAGACCACTCCAGACCCCTCAACTCTCTTAAACCTCTTCTCATTCCAGATCCATGACCCAGAGTACATTGAGAACGTCTCCAAACAGTACGGAGAAGAGCATGTCGAACTCAAACAGTATGGATTCAAGCCAGACTTTTGGGTCGCCGTCGCGGATGCCATGACTCTGGAGGGTGTGATATTGGATATGGCTAATCATCAGGTGAGAGGATTGTATTCGGTACATTGGAACTAGGATTAGTAATAAGATCTTGAGAGATTAGATGGCAACACTTAGATGAGTAGTTCAAAAGTTCACATTCCTATGTATTTCCAGCCAGCCGACACTGTTTCCGCATGGTCGTCTTTAGTCACGATGATCTTCTCATCGGTCCGTGACGGCTACTATTCTGAGCTACGACGTCACCGCATGAGCTCGCGACGAACGCTAAAGCACCAGAGTACGGTGGATTCGAGAGAGGAAAACAACGAGGTATGAGCCCGGCTCTAAAAATTCTTAGTTTCTCTAATTTCAGCAGTCATCATCATCGACACCAAATGGAGTAGCGACCACTGCCGCTGGCATGCTCGGTCAGAGAGACCACTCTAGGAGTACGCCGGTTCACTTCTCGGACGACGGAACGCCACGAGGCATCATTCCAGGTTCCCGACGAGAGACCATCCGCAGCATCTCCACCTACTCCACTGATTCTCACCAATCGCATTCCGGACGAAGAAATGGATCTGGTAAATATTAAGTGTGTGACTCATAACCCCTTGTGTAATTGTGACAGTGGCATAATGAATGCATTCCAGATGCTCTATCGACCTCGTCCAACTCAAGCAACGTGATTCGCCGCCCGATCTTTGAATAATTTATGTGTTGTTACGCACCCCTAACAAGTGTCACTGGTTACCGCAAAAAAAACCATCTCTCGTTTTTCTCTTTGATACGAAATTTGAATAACTTAAACCCCCCCTTCTCTCATTCTCTTCCGATCCAATGTTCCCTTTTCTCAGACCACAACTCTCATTATATTTGGATTTTTTGCTTTCCCCTCTCACTGAACAAAACAAACTTCTTTTGTGAGCCACCCCGACAACACTATTCCATTTTCTCGTGCCACCAGGCTTTATTTTGCAATGAACATGTTTATTTGGTATTTTGTTATGTTGTCAAGAAAAGAAAAGAGCTAAGATCAGATTTATGGAGCTCTTCAATCTTGGCTCAAAAGGGGTTTGAATGTATGAGAAGGCATGAGATGATTGAAGATGGGAGGAAGCAGTCATTTATTTCAGAAGCGCACCAGGAAATCAAAGTCGGTTTTTTTTCTTTTCAAAGCCATCAATCCTCAATTTTCCCTCCATCCAAACCGAACCAAAGCAATCTCCTTCTTTCCCATTTCCTTTTGATTGAAGACGCAAAAATGCAAATATAAAGATGAACCTTCCAAGGGATCAATTGACTCAAGAAACCGTGGGAGAAAGTTATAAAAAAGTCATATCTAGGAGTTGGGACGTATGTGCAGTTTGAGGAATGTGAGAATAAGGTGTGAATGACCCTAAACAAATAATAAGTGGGAACTCAGGAAAAAAGTCATATATGGCACGTAAAATGAAGGTGTTGCAACTATTGAAAAAATAACCCGGGGAAGAACGCTTGGTAGATTCATAATTTGGTTCAGTGAAAACAAGCTGCAATCGAGATGATTCACAGACGACAGTGAAGTTATTAACAATATGTTTTTTTTTCTTTTTCGAAAACGTTTGAAGTGATTGAACTCATCAATCGCCTTATTCGAAACTGAGACTTCTACTGGAACTTAACCCACCGTTTTTGATCTCTCGTGACCTCATTTTTGATGAATCGGAATTCGAAGCTTGAATTGAGTTACGCCAACGACGTGTAGGACGTGACGTTTCTTGAGGCCCGAATCACAAATGTAATGAGTTAAGAAATTCATTTCGGAGTATGAGGCTTCGTGGAGACTTTAGACGGTATTCATCTTTCCCACATTAACTAATATGAAAACGATTGTGAGAGGAGTGGTCATCATTTCAGAAGTTTTCGGATTGTTGAATTTCCAATCAACTTCGAAGGAAGGTGATAAACCCGGCACTGCCGCCACCTGAAACTTGATAATTCGTCACTGGAATCGCGGACAGAACCTATCTTTGGAGCAAACATTCTGAATTTGTATCTTTTAAATTTCCAGTTTTTTTCAGAAAGAAAAGCCTTTTTGGTTTCTTTGAACTGCAGCAGGGCTGCGATCAGCTGATTTTTGAGATGTATCGTTTTCCTGTATTTGAACAATAAAACAGTGGCAAACCACGCAATAAAAAGTGATGTTTTATTGAGGGGTTAAATCGCTGGCAAACCATAATAAATCAAGAAATTTCCAGTATAAATAGGACGCCTCGATTCGTATTTCCCAGCAGAATCTGAAAGCACTCGTTTCGGAAACTACTAAAAATGGAGAAATGTAATTTCCTTTTGGCCACTTTGGCTATTGCCTTCTTTTTGAACAACCATCCAGGTGAGTTATCATTGTTTAGAAAACTTATCTCAATAGTTCAATTTTTCAGATTTGCCGAAAGAAGGCATTGATGTCTCAATAGCATCTTTTGAAACTGATGAGGGATTCACCACACTGCGGGATGGACCCCGTGGAAGAAGTCCCATTCTGATGTCGGATGATGCCGGATTCACCACACTGCCGGATGGACCCCGTGGAAGAAGTCCCATTCTGATGCCGGATGATGCCGGATTCACCACACTGCCGGATGGACCCCGTGGAAGAAGTCCCATTCTGATGTCGGATGATGCCGGATTCATCACACTGCCCGATGGACCCCGTGGAAGGCGTCCCATTCGCTTCACACATTCAGAAAGCCGTGCGCGTTCCAAACCCGCGAACCCCAAGCCCTTCTGTCATGCGATTCAAATGGAACACTGAATTGAGGTCGTCAATGGAAAATCGCAATCCTGAAAGATTTGAATTCAAATTTACATATTGGAGTTATCTAAATACTTTTGATAATAAATTTTCATAATTTCGTCGAGTTTGTCAAGTTTCGAAACATCACCGTTATCAGCACTTACGACTGATTTTCATTCTGAAAAGTGGCTGTGTTAGTTCAACTGCCATTGATCTCATCATTTGTATGCCAACAACATTTTGACTTCGAGAAGTTTCACAAACCTTTTCCAAAGTTTTCAGTTTTCACTAAAAGTTGAGCAAACTATAGAGAACTTGTGTGGTGTGATGAACAATAATGAAAGAATACTTTGGACCTAACAACGAGAACATGAAGAAAAACCAATCAGTGGGAGTATCCGGCGGATGTTCCACGCATGAATTTTCTCTGTTCTCATCACGAATTTTCTCTTGATTATAAAATACTTAGAAATTCGTAATTTTGAAGTTAAGAGTTTAATGAAGCTGGGTGAGTTTGACATTCGGACTGTATTCGTTTTTTCTTTTGAAGTTCTGTATTACTTTCACTTGGAAACGTTTTTTTTTTCAGATTTTCTTTCATGATTCGACTTCAATATCTATTCGAAGATGTCAGTTGTCCTCAGGTATTTCCACATGATTGCTAATATTATCACTGCTATATCTTATCGTTTCCATCTTTCGTAACTCTTTGTCAGTTTCGAAATGATAAAGTGAATCCAGAAGAGCAAGCCGACTATACCACTAATCTCTGCATTCACCGCATCTTCTAATACTCGTAATCTTTTCCCAAAGGCATTTACCCGGCGAACAATAGGCAGGATTACCCCATGATTGTATACCTATTCATAACCAAAATCCTCACTTCTCGCCTATCACCTATAATATTGTCTCCTCGCACACTTTCTACACTCATCGATCCATTCATTCTTGCCATCTTCTCGTGAGCACTGCTGTTTTCATGCTTGAGAGAGCCATTAGGGAATTCTAAACTCCACCTTGAAGACTCGTGGAACTCAAAAACACCCAGATTCGTTTTTTGTTCTCATCAATGCTCGACAGTTTTTTGGCGATATGTCTAATCGTTTCTCAACTTTTCAATCCATGTGTTGGTATTCAACTTATACTATTCGACAACTGGCCTTCGGCTCAAAATGTATGCGCATCGGCAGTGGACGATGCCAAGGCCAACGCAATGTGCACGACCAAGTCGATACAGTAAGTGCTTCATAAATGTTCAACCTCAATAAAACCCTCTGCTTTTTGGTCCATACTCTTTAGAACCCCCTTCCTCCATCCTCCGATCATCCGTTTTGCAAATAGGTTTCGCGGGGAGGAAAGAGAGGGTGCTAATTATAAATAGGATGGTGTTGAATTGCACTTTGAATAGGCAGCAATTAGATAGTAAATCCCTATGAAAGGTTTACGCAGATAGGAAATGAGCGGGAGTTTGAAACGAAAATATATAGTCTAAAATTTGATACCGTAACTATTCTAGGGACCTTAGTTCAACTTAAGCCTTCTAAACCCATCCTCCGCTTCAGCTCATCCACTTTTAGAATAAACCGTCAACAAGGTTGTAACGGTGATAACAGTGTGAAGGCTGCCTCCTACGCCATCAACGCAGTCGCCTCCAAGTCCACGGGGGAATACGATTTCGTGTTTGTTGGCCCAACGTGTACAACCGATATTCGTACGATAGGCGACTTCGCGGAAATATGGAAGTCTCCAGTGATTGGATACGAACCAGTGTTCGAGGAACGCGGTTTCGAGGAGCTCACCTCTGTTATTAATGTCGCGCAGTTTTCTGTTGGTGGCGTCGCCGAGACACTTGTTATTCTGATGAAAGAGTTGAACCAAACGGAGGTGTGTACAGAGAGGGGTTAATTAAAACTGAAGTCGTTGTTTTTAGATGACATTGGTGGGATCGGTGAAGGTGATGCCCAACGGGTTATCGCTCTCCAATGATTTGAGAGCTTATAACAATGTAAGTTATGTCTAGGAAAACCCAAAGTTCGTCGTCGTTTTCAGAGAATGAACAGTTTCTTCATCCGAGAGTACATCGAGATCGATGAAAACAATGCAGACTGGAAAGGAACCGATTATAGGATTAGGCATGGGGCAAGATGTCAGTTTTCCCTTTTTCTTGCACTATTATTTCATTTTTTTTCCAGTGATCGTAATCTGTGTAGATTTCTATGACGTCTATAGCGCACTCTACAACATGGCCATTCGAACATTGTCAGGATTTCGATTCATCATTGTTATAGTTTTGAACAAGCCTCCTGATGAGATTCTGAATCAACCAAACGTCAAGAATCTTCTCTATGGCGCAAACTCTTTTATTGTAGGTTCAAGTTCAATTTGTGTATCAAGTTTGAGTAAATAATGGAGAGTTCAGATTTCCCCGCTCCAAGAACAATATACTGATGCTTTCACCAATATGCAGAATGTGATACCAACTTTAGCTGATGTAAGTTATCTTGTTTGTCATGGTTGCTCAGGTAGGATGAGTAACATGTGCTTTGGTTGACGCCCATAAAATGCATGAGCTTCACTTTTCAATTTCCGGTGTTCCATCATGCATGCTCACTGGTTCTCTTTCAAGTGAAAACTATACGATGGAAAGTGATAGTTTTTTGATGGACTTTTGAAAATCCGTATATCAAAAATTTGATAATAAGGGCATAAAACAAAGGATATATGACGGTAGCTGTATGTAAAATCAATAAAGGAAAGTGAATGTTTTCCCAACTGCTAATAGACGTAACCATTAACGAAATTAGTTGTTCTCAACTTTCTCTGATGATTCTGAAAGTGTCAAACTGAACAAACCTTTCAGGAACAGTTCACTCAATTTCTACGAATCTATCAAGCATGTTACGCCTACTGCGTGGGCTCGATGCACGGAGTCGAGACTCAGACAGAGAACTACCACACGGCGATGAGTGGCAAGGTGGTAACCAGTAAGTTGCACGGCCTCTTCACATCCATCTAGAACCCATTCGATTTCCTTGACTGTTTAATGTGTTATATTCACTGTTCTAGCCAAGTACGGAGCGTTCACATTTGACAACAGTGGCTCTGTCCTCACCAACTATGTCGTCTATACTGTCAACCCGGCTGAAATGACTTTTGACGCTGTGCTAACGCTGAAATCGATACCGAAAGATTGTGACACGTACAACTGCTTCAGATTGGTGAGTGCGAGCTAGCGAGAAGGAAAAAAACATGACTTCTCACACGCTCATTAGCTCCTAATTCTAGACGGCAAATAAGACGGCTGACTTGCTCTGGTCTCTGAAGGATATGGACGGCCCAGATGAGTGTGTCGCTAGAAACGCCTGCTCCAACTATATTCGTAAGTAGTTGAGGTCTATAACAGTGAGAAAAATGGCGTTTGAACTCACTGCAGCTCATATCGTATTCGCTGTACTCGTCTGTGCTATCGCTATTACTATTGGCATCATTGTGGTGAAGAAACGACAGTAAGTTCGGTTTGTGGGGTTGTACTGATCGTTTCATGTTAGCTGGGGATGTAGAGACTGTGTTGTTTTGTTTTGTATTTTGCATACGTTGTACGATACCAAATTTCCTATTTCCTACTGAACACTCATTTCCTTATTAGTTCCGTTGGTCAAGTAGGAGGCCTAGTCAAGGATCCTAATGTTCAATGCTCTCAGAAAAAAGGCTCCAAAATGTTTTTCAAAAGTACCATAGCACTTTTTATGTGCCTTTAAAGAGTTTGGCAGTTTCGAAATCCCATATGATTGATAGAATTTCGTTCTGAACTTTGTAGCTTTGGTAAAAAGCGAGGTTGCAAAGTACTTCGGACTCCTACTGCCCCTATCAGTTAAACCATATTGGCTCCCACATACAGAGTATCATCCAATTCAAATTCGTTTTCCCTTTTCCTGTTCCACTATGAAATATCAAATAGAACGCTTTATACTGAATTTTTTCTTTAAAAGTTTCACTGTTTTGAAGCTTCATGATTTTGTGTATTCCAAGTTCTCCAACAAACTGTAGTTTTGAAAAGTTGTGCGTTTTTCTACTTTTTGTTATGAGAAATTCTTCTTGTTCTTTCCAAAAAGACCACCATGCTTTTTTTTCATTGAATCTCGCATTTGACAAACACCTTATTATCCAACATTTCATCAACTGATATTTCGCTCTCTCACTTCAAAGTTTCTCAAATTACATACCAGGTGTAGTCCTAAGCGATCAACAAATTTCGAAATTTCTTAAACGGTTGCTATTGGAAACTGCCCTCACTCTCCATTTCAAAATTTCGTGAGCAACTTTACTCATTGTGCTCCACTATGTATCATTGGCGGTACTGGATACTGTATTTGTACAATGCTTTAATGTACTTTCTTGACTGGGAAACTTGGCCGGCCGAGTTTGATGATCGAGTCTTCTATTTTGAGGATGACGGGTGGTTTGTTAATATGAAAAGATACGCATCGTGAGTGAAGCTTTTTTAATGAGTTCATGTTTCGAGTTTTCTAATGTTTTGATATTTTGAGTTTATGGTTGAGAGCTTTTTTCAGGTAAGTAATCTAGTGAACTGAACCTTATTATCATATGGCTTTTTGACGAATGCTTTTGTGGTTCTTATAATAAAAATATTAATGATTCCAAATTAAACCAAACCAGAGGAAAATAATGACACAAACTTTCTCAGTGTTCACAATTTTTTTTAACTGATTCGAAGAGACATATAATTCCTAATCGAAACTGTTCAAAATTTCCGATCAAGTCATTTTCTCGGTTCGTTTTCTTGTAAATTTCATGAAAAAAAAACGTGTCATTACATTCGATTACTGTAGTTAAATCTTTACTTTTATATTTCGTTGTCTTGAATTCTTACCTAACACTTTCTTGGAATTCGAACACACTCTCTTATTATCATTCCCACTTGACCAGAACTTTCAGACTGGCAAACATGACATTTTCCAGTTTTGATCAAAATAATCTGTGATCATACTAATAACTGGTGACCTAATGATATCAATCAAAATTCAGACACAAGATGAACATCTACAAAATGACTTGGAGAGTGCAAAAGGATCTGCTGAAAATCATCGTGAACAGAAATGCAGACGCGGTAATAAAGAATCAGTCGGGTGTAAAAACCAATAGTTCAAACATTCAGAAAATGCAAAGAGAGCTAGAAAACCGTTCGGCAAAAGACGAAAATGCGCTAACCTCCCGTCGCCGTGTATTCGGATCCTATGCTCTTGTGGGAACTCAACGAGCCGAGTATCTTCAATTCCGTCAAGATAAAAAACTCAACTTCTCAGAGGCCACATTGGATTTCTTGTACAATCTGAGACAACTCCAACAGGATAACCTGGCCAAGTTTTATGGCATTCAATGTAACGATGATGGTATGCCAACGCTCACTATTTTGCATACACTCGTGGAACGTGGAACATTGGAGGTTTAGAATTCAATAATTTTTAGGAAAAATTATACATTGAGTTACAGGAATTCTGCATGGATCGAGACTTTAGCATGAACGAGACCTTCAAGTCTGCATTCATGAGGGACATACTCAAAGGTCTCTCATACCTTCATAAGTCTCCAGTCGGGTATCATGGACATCTACAAGCCGCCACTTGTTTGATAGATATCAATTGGGTCTTGAAACTCACGCTGTACGGAGTGACCAACTTCATATGCGATGCCTTGGACACCAAAAATGTGAAGGTGATGGATAACGCGGCACCGATGAGTGAGTTGGAACTTTTCAGCTAATAGCAGTTGTTTGAGACCCTTGAATCCGAACAGAGCCATATTTTTTTCTTCTTATCAATCGTTCACTATTGTTTTCCAGTCTCCTACCCCCAATACGTATGCTTCCCACCTGAACACATCCGAGAATACGACGAGACCGGAAAACTACCACCACGAATCGTTCGAGGCAGTGCTAAAGGAGACATTTATTGTGTTGGTATGATCTTTTACATGATGATCGAGCGCGAAGATCCGTACATGTTGATTCACTCTCTGGAACGTCCTAATCCGGGTACCTCCTAAAATAACCGAATGGTTTTGTACGATAAAAATTTTCAGCACTTGTGAAAGAAATCATGTGTGATGAAAAAATGCCACGAATCGCAGAGGAGCACAACGCAGAAGCACAGCTCATACTGAAGTGCAAAGATTGTTGGAGTCGGAATCCAGAACTGCGTCCGGATATTAAGAGTATTGTGGAGACGATTGCTATTGTGTATCCTCAATCGTAAGTTCATTGTTCTTAAGAACTAGAACATCGTTAATTTCTTCAGAAAAGGAAATCTGGTCGACCAGATGATCCGGATGAGTGAGAAGTACGCGGATGAGCTCGAGGAAATGGTAAACGTCCGATCCGCAGATTTAGCAGCGGCTCAGGTGGCAACAATGAGACTTTTGAATGAAATGCTCCCAGCGTAAGTTGCCGAATCCAGTGACGCGCGAAATTCAACATTTCAGATCTGTTGCGGAGGATCTTAAAAACGGGATCGTTCAAGCACCCAGAAGTTACAAGTCCGCAACAGTGATGTTTGTTCAACTCTGCGAATTCAATTCGTTGATGAAAAGGAGTACTCCGGATCAGGTACTCCCCACTTTTTTCTCTAGCATGCTACCTCTTTTTTTTTCGTTTCCAGGTCATTGACTTTCTCAACGACATTTTCGACCAGTTCGACGCTGTCATCCAAGAACATGACGCCTACAAAGTGGAGACCACCGGTGAAACCTATATGGTGGCATCTGGAGTTCCGAATGAAAATGAGGGAAGACACATCTTCGAAGTGGCTGAAATGAGTCTGGAAATTCGAGAAGTTTCGTATGGGTACATTCTTCCGTACGACGCCGCTTTTCAGGTACGTAGATAACAAATGACATTGACCAGACAATCAGATAGGATTAAATTAGAGTGATTGGAAAAAGAATTACAGAATTTTAGTTCCTTATGACTAATAGTTTCATGAATTTTCATTTCAGCTCCGTATCCGCATCGGTTTCCATTCCGGACCAATTGCCGCTGGTGTCATCGGAATTCGTTCCCCTCGCTATTGCCTCTTCGGAGACACCGTCAATTTTGCGTCCAGAATGCAGTCAAACTGTCCTCCAAATCAAATTCAGACCAGTGAGATCACAGCAAGAATGTTATTCGCCACTCATCAATACAAATTGGTTAAAAGAGGAATAGTTCATGTAAAGGGAAAAGGTTGGTTAGGAGAAGGAGTATTTATGATGTAACCTCTTTGATTCCAGGAGAAGTGAATTGCTATTGGCTCAATGAGCATATTCACAACGACCCGGACGCTGTCCCCTTGCCTCCAATGACCCCGATTCAAGAGTTTGAAACTGTTGAAGGGGTTGAGGAAACTCGAATTATGCATCCACTGAGACCAAATTAGATTAATTTAACCAGTTTTACTGCCCATTTTTTTTCTCTCAATTTATGTTCTCATTTACTTCTGGTCTCTTTCCTTATAAGCTCATTATATTTATGTGTTCAATAACAGCCCTGTTTTTCCTTTCCATAATTAGATTTTTTTTTCTCGACAAAATGAGCAAAATGAAATTTCCGCTTTGAAAGCATAACATCATCTCTCTCCCCATAGCTCCCGTGTCACTCCTCAGGCATATAAGAAAACAGAAAGATGAAATATTTCAAGTTCCGTCAGAATATTCTGAATTATTTATTATGTGGTGAGAGAGAAGTGAGGGATGAGAACTAAGCTCTTCGTATAACATCATACATGTATTAGTTGGGGGTGTTACATTCGGCACTGGTTTTGGATGTGGGTGAGAATTTAGACTTTTTACATGATTTTGGGATTCAAGGAAGAAGGAGAAGCGAATTACGAAATTTGAAAAAAAAATTTGAGAGAAGAATTCAAAGGTTGTAAGAAGATCGGATTTCACGTCCGCATCTGTCTTGGCATTCACGATGATTGGCAGGGATGATGTTACGGAGCACATTGAGCTGAAACGAAAAAAAACATGAACTCTCGGTTCTCTGCGATATCAGATTTGATACCTGTCCGTATGACACTTCGACGGGCTCGGTGAACAGTGTCCAGATGACGCACTCGTTGAATGGCGGGGTGGTAAGAGAGCCGAGGTAGGTGACGAATTCTCTCTTGTCGGGTGACGGGAGGAGGTGTTCAAGGTGGAAGTCTTTTGGCATGGCGATAGGGGTGACGTTTCCGGTGGCTTTGCGGACGGTGTCGATGAGTCCGTGGTAGTTGTCATTGTACTTTCCTTCCTACAATAGGGAAACAGTTGACTAATATGTATTAACGTTCAGAAGCCGAGTAATACGCTTTTGAAGTTTATTGTGAGCTGACTATTCAAATTTCAGAAGCTCATAATTTGACTTCTGAAAGTCGGTAGCAGGTTAGAAAATGAGAGAATACGTTTCAACATCTTAAATTTTCACTGATACTTGTTAGATTCTGAAGAATGACTAGTAAGTTTCAAAACTTCTGAATTTCCAGAAAGTCGCTTTCCCAATTTCACTCACCTTCAAGAAAACTCCAACAACCGCTAATCCATCAGGCTGTTCAATCGCCTCATTGAATGACGCATAGGTGGTGTTCCAGAACACAAAGTGAACCTCTCCGCTCAACTTCTTTCCGTCCAAAAGGTGCTCGGATCCTTCCTTCGAGTTGCATCCCCAGTGAGCGTGAAATTGAGCCAACTCGAATTTCGAGGACGGCAGATGGTTGGCGGTGAGGACTGGAAAAAGTGAGAAGATGATCATGAACTCGAGGGCTCTTCAAGACTCACATGTTCCGCAATGTCTCTTCACATTAACACGGAATCCTCCTTCGTTGACAATGACGTCACAGCAGTCGCCCGACTTGTAATCAATGTTCAGAGCATCGGCCTGCAAGGTTGATGAGTTTTGGAAGTTTCAATGAAACAGTGATTAGTTTCAAAAGTTGACAATGATCCTAGACAAATATAGCTAGCTAACACACATACACAAACCTTGCAAACATCAGTGTCGCAGCAGACATGTTGTGGGATGATGTCGATTGGACTTTGTCTTTGAGCAGCAGCTGGAAACAAGAACATGATTGAGTTTCTATGAATATCCATTTTTATACCTTTCTTGAAGTTTTTATTAGCAAGTTTTTTACTCTTTTTGGACTGTTTCTTAGCCTTGAATCCCGCCTTCTTTTTCGGGGTCTTCACTGATTTAGCTTTCTGCTCTTGCTGAGCCAACTTCTCGGACCTTTTCACCTTTGGAGGTGCCATCGGGCAGAAAAAGAGTAAAAATGAGTCAAGTTCACATGCTGCGAGCAACGGGGGGAGGGGGAGGGGAGGGAAAAAAAAGAAAGAGAGAAGAGAAAAAAGAGGGAAAAGTTGTTTTGCTACCCAAAAATTCTATCTCTTTTATTTTGTCTTCTTTCTCCTCGCTTTTTTTTTTCTTTTTCTTCGTCTTATTCTTTTATTCTGTCTTCAGAATTTTTTCGCTTTTCTTTTTTCCTGGAGAGAACCAGAAAAACAGAAGAAATGGGGTCAGACAAGAGAAGAAAAAGAAGGAGAAGAAAAAAGTGCTCGGCTCGAATATCCGATTCTCAAATAGTATAATAGCCTCTATTATTAAGTTGAAAGACGGAAAATGGAAAAATAGAACTAAAGACTAAGAAGACTACCGCCAAAAACTAGTGCGTTTGCAATCAGAACCCAAATGATAAGATCATCATCTTCTTCTTCTGAGAATCTTTGATATGTGATAGAAGATTTTTCCGATTTTTTTCATCATCTTCACTCACCCATTTTTCTTCGTCTTCTGTCACGGTTTGAAGAATAGTTTTTGGAAATTTGAAAGTCTGAAAAAAACTTCGTATTAAGAGCTAGAGGAAAACAACGAGTTGAAAGAAAAAAAACGACTCTGAATAAAAAATGTGAAGCAAAGAAGCTGGGATTCTGAAGTTTTAGAATATTCAACAAGTTTTTTGGGTTTTCGACGGGTTGCAAAGAATTGTCAGTGGGGGAATCTCGAGAAGTGTTACTTTCTAGTAGGTTAGTCATATCCAAACTGGTTCTGATATCATATATTTTCAACATTCAGGTGTTAATTTTGAACAAGGAAACGCACACAAACATTGGAGTCAGAAGGAAGCAGGTGTTCTAGAATATGAATTTCGTATCTGAACTATGGGTGACATTTTCATAGCTTCATATTTTCAACAGACAGAAAACAGTGCAGCCAAAGTTTCTGCACAAAGTGACGTTTTGTTGAACGTTTGAGAAGAACTCAAGGATCGACCGGAAGTGAGAAACTTTTTTGCAGAAGAAAAAGTACGCATTCTTCTACGAGGTCCACCCCAAGTAAATGCTCTCTGATACATAGATCAAACCATAATCAAATAATGGTGCAACCCTATAGAAGGGTCCACTGATCTTTGCAATTTCTTATCACTGTCTCACATCAAAGAAGGCGCGACAACAACGACGATGACCATTAATAAACTGAGAGATGGTCTTGTCTCTAAACGTTGACGATCGTCGTCGTCGAAAAGAGTGATGGTGTCGGTGAAATGAATGAAAACATCATCAAGATCATCAATGTTTTCTTTCTTCTCACCTCTCCTTCTCTTCTCCCGATTTTCAATATTTATACTGTACAGTGTTGATGGTGGGCGGGATCCTGGGTGAGGGGCGAGAAGGGGGGCAGAAGGCTTTCTGACAGAGATCATGGTTGGTACGTGTCTTCTGGTATTCTGAATCGGTGGTTGTTGAGAATTCGGGTATTGAAAGTGACTGTGTGGAGGTGATTTGCATACATTAAACACCTAGGTTTTTGCCGATGGCGTTGGTAGAAGGGGTTTATGGAGTTTTTGAATTTGAATTTTTCATGACGAAGATCATGCGATTCGAATTGAAATCGGGAAAAAAATCATTTGATTGTTTGACCTACCCAGAATCGAACTTATAGAATTCAAAATTCTTTCCTACTGACACGTCCAAAAATACATAAAAAGGATCCATTGCAGGTGCTTCTATTTTGGAAACGTTTTGTTATCAAATTCAAAGAAAATAACATTTAGGGGTAAAAAATCAAAGTTTCCAGTTCTTTTTTTCAGAACGTGGAATTGAAATTTAAAAGTCTGAATGTCTAAATCCTGTTAGATTGTTAAGAAAATTTCATTAGGGAAATAGGATTAAATGAATGAGAGTGAAGAGTTCATTTGAAAAGGAACTTATAGAAATTCGAATAAGAGAAAAAACTTTTCACCTGAAATTTTAGGCTCAAGAAAAGTTGAAAATCTTATTGCTCGGAACGTTCGCTTATCAAATTGAATACCTTGTGAACACCGAAAAAAAGTGTGACAACATCCAAATTTCATAAAATGAGCATTCAAATTGAAAGTGAGAGCACTATAAGTACCCCAACCCCAAAACCTGCAGAACATCTCAATTTCTTATCACCGAAAAAATAATGACATCACAGTATGACGCCTGTTCCCTGTTCTCCGACCATTTTTCCACCGATCCTCAAAGAACTTCTCCTCGACTTCAAATGTTTGCTCTAGGACTTCTAATACCATTATTTATTCCTTCCCTCTCCTCCCCTCCCACACCTGTATGTATGCGCACAATATCATAGATCGTATCAGTTTCGAAAAACTTATCGTTGCGTTACAAATTCGCGACATTGACGACTACAAGACTGCCGACAAGAATACAGTGAGAAAGATGCGAGGAGAGGAACCCTATCATCATCATCATGAGTCACGTGCCCCTAAAAGAATGTGTCGTGGAAAACAGAAGCAACTGCGACAAAAAACAACGGAAGCAGAGAGAACAACCAATTAGATGATTGATCTTTGCGTTGATCCTATCTTTGAACCATTGATTTTTGAATTGACAACTTGTTGATTCAGAGAATAGGTGTCAGCGTATATGAAAACCGTGTGGGAAGGTAAATATGAGAAAAATGAGACGTTTTTTTTTTACTTGATAACTTTGATTTGCAGGTAGGAAGACTGTGTGTGTGCAAATGGGTTTAGGTCAGCAGATGTTTGCTTAACTAATGCTGTGAAGTTTCGAAAATATATTGAAAAGTAATGAGAAAAGTTTGATGGAAAGTTTCAATGAAAATATTTTGCTGAAATATATGGAACAATGGGTAATGGCATAAACACTTTTTTAATGGAAAATACATCTCTTAAGATGGGGAAACATGGTTCAAAAGTTCAGAAATAAGTTCGAGGAGAGTTGGAGGGATCTTGAACTCAAGGCGTGAAATCGTAGGGCTAGTCGTTTGCTAAATTTTTATTTCTAAATTTTACAGTCAAAAACAATCCCAAACATTGTCTTATACAGAAAACTATGGAACTTATTCTGATTTGATGGAACAGTAAGATACACTTAAGTGCCCATTCTAGAGATTTTTGGTGCAAAATGACTAATTTTGAGCAGTTGAAAAAAATAAAAAATTGTTCCAATCACTCGATTTTTTTTAACGCGGTGAATCATGAATTAAACAAATCTAGATTTTCATTTTTGTTGTTTACGTCTTTTTACGAATTTTACAATCAAGTCTGTTATGTCGCGTTTAGGATCATTGGTCCGAAAAAGTTGGAAGTTTTTGATACATTCCTCAAGTTTTTTAGAAATCAAGTGCTTGGAGCATACTTTTTCAATTGCTAAAAGTCGGACTTTCCAGTTCCTGCTTTGGAATAAGGAACTTCACATTCGATTTTTTTTGACGGCTGTTTTGTTTTCTTGAAACTCTGCTGGGTACCATTCAATAGAAAGCGGCTTAAAACAAAATCGAACAGGTTTGAAATCCGCTGTTGACCTTCGGCAGTCAAGTTCTCCCCTGGCTTATCTTTTGACGATCAACTGCAGTTTTTGAATATCTGAACTCGAGTTGCAAACTCTTCTCTTCCCAATGGTGTCCATCACGATAAAAATCATCAAAGCGGTAGAGCCTTGCAAACTCTCAGAATCTCTCCAACCTTCAATACCTCGTCCAGCTTCCCAAGGTGTCTCAAATTATATATATATATATATTTTCCGAAATTTAAACTTTTCGCTACTCAAGATTTACCCACACAGAAACAATATTCTTCTTGGCGTCTTCTCGGTATTTTTTTCAACTTTGATGAAACAAACAAACAATGGAAAACTGTCTAGCTTGAAAACCAATCTTCAGCCTTCTCAAAAAAGTTCAGGAACACTTTCTGATCTGTAAACAATAGCCCACACACCATTTTTCCTCTACACATTTATTCCCGAAAAATGTTGAAAAGACAAGAGACATAGTAGTAATATGAAAAAGAGAAACCAATAGAGCAAAACATCGCGATCATATCAGTTCTGGTAGAAAGTGGTTAGAATTGGAGTGAAAAGGGGGGATCGATTGGAGTAACCCTTTCAATAGTGTGGAGCCTCGTATCCGTAGTATTGGTCGCCGTGGTATGGGCTCGAGTGTCTGGCGGCTGGCTGGTAGTGGGATTGGTGTCCTCCGTAGTACTTTGGCTTTGGCTGGTAGTAGGATGGCTGGTAGCTCTCGGAGTCGTGTCCGTGTCCGTAGTTGTCGTATCCCTTGTTGTAGTATCCGTCGGTGTGGTCTCCGTACTTGCCCTCGTTGTCGTCGTACTTGGACTTGTGTCCGGCGTCCTCGTTTCCGTAGTCGGTATGGGAAGCTCCGTGCTTCTCTTGAGCCTTGTCTACAAATCCAAATTATGGCCAACTGTACTCAAAATGATGCTTACCGTATCCTTGGTGTCCGTCGGCGTGGTAACCTCCGGCGTCTTTGTGCTGTTGTCCGGCGTTGTGCTCGTCTCCAGCATACTTGTTGGCGTGCTTCTCATCAGTGTGGTATTGCTCCATGTGGTATTGTGGTTGAACGTAACGGTAGTCGAAGAATCCGAAAGTCTTGGTCTTCACATCCTTGTTGTAGTTCGACGCGTCATCCACATACTTGTTTCCGGATCCTGATTGATGAGCCTCCTTGTTTTGCTTGTGCTCGGCGGCGTCCTTGTGAAGGGCGTCGTGGTCGGAGGCCTTACCGTCTTGAGAGTATCCCTTCTCTTTGGCCTCGTGTCCAGAATGTTCAGCCTTTTGGTGGAAGTTCTTGGCGTGTTGAGACTCGTCTCCGTAGCCGTACTTGCCAGAGGCATTCTCATGGCTGAAAGTTGAAAAATCGAAAGATGCGGAGAATCCCGAGAAAGGGGCTAAACATACCTAGAATGGCTGATGGGACTCGCCAAAATCGAGGCGATGAGAAGAGAAGAGCAGAGGAGTTGAGAAGTAGTGAACATTGTGTGTTCTGGATGCCTTTGACGCCGCCACCCGCCGCTTTTATACCACGCCGCCGAGGTCGTATCGACTGCAATTTGTACTATTATTATTTAGTTTTTTTTTCCTCCGACCCATATCCTTTGTTTTTTGCATGACAGTGCTTCCTCTTCTTCTTCTTTCTTTTCTTATTCATCTTCCACTCGCCCCAACGCATCCAACCACAGTAGTCCGGTTTTCCTGGTTACTATGCATCTATTCTTCTCTCCCTCATCACACACTCACTATTGCGCACCGTTTTTTTCACAACATGGCTTGTTTCTGGATTCGTTGTATGTATGTGTCTCCCAAACGGCACTTTTTTCCCGTGGTTTGAGATATCTAATATTGTGGTTTTTCTCGATTTGATGAGGATGTCTGATGGGAATGTGGATAGATTCTTCAAGGTTGTTCAATTTCATTTTAGTTTCACGGTCGATTCTCTTTTCGTAGTTTTAATTTTATTTAATTAGCAAGTGATATCATCGAAAGAAACAAATTCATTGTATCAAAAAAAGTAGATTTTTTTCTATCCGTAATCAATGTTGGTCATGTTCACAATTAAGCGTTATTAAAGCGTTATTAACAAATCATTTCAGATTCCAGGAGCTATAAAAGTTGGCTTGTCCGAGCGGCTTGCTGGGCACCGTGATGTTCATCGGTTTCGAGTAGTCGTACAAAGATGGCGATTCCAGAATGATGAATACCGTACCAACGTTGAGTACGGAGAAGATAATAAGGAACAGGCGATCGAGAACCATGGCCACAAAGGTCCAATCATCGGATATCTGAAAAATAGATTTCGATTATTTTCCTTGATTCAGAACTTTTCGGTTGAACTTTTCTTAGATCTTTGACTTTGAAGATTTATATGTTTAAAAAATGACAATATTTTCACTAGATGTGAGTTTTGACCTTGAAAATTTATTCGTTACAGTAATTATTAGTGAATTTGTGAAAAAATTGGATTTCACGTCAAATATCATTGTAAGGGACTACTTTGGGAGGCTATACCTGAAATTATGTAGTTTTTTGTTGCTTTTATTGCATATCATGAATCTGCAGAGTTGATGTACCTTTGACACAGATCATAAGAAAAAAACTTCTATGTTAGAATCCATCATAGGAATTACATGTTTTCGAAGAAAAAACTTTAATTTTCCCGAATTCGAAAATCTGAATCTTAGAATTTCAAAGTTTCAAGACCTCCAAGTTTCACATGCCTTCACATGCCTGATCCTCACCTCTCCCTCCAACTCATTATGTCGAAAGTGCTCCGCAATGAACCTCACTTGATTCAACAGATTCATAAAGACCACGTCATCTACCGATTTGCTCTTCTGCCTCTTCGTCTTCCTGAACGCCACAGTCGGCGCGTTGTTGTTTTGAGCACATAAATATGGCTTGAGCCTCTGAAAAACCTTTATTACTTTTTCTGTCCTGCCATCCAACAAACATACATTCTCGACATTACTATCATTATTCCTCATCCTCATGTCGAATGTGTTGTTCAAAACAGCCTGCGAGCTCGGCTTGCCCCTCAAACTCATCGCGTCGTTGTTCTTCGCCTTGTTGCGGTACTCGTTAGCCGCCTGAATATTCAGTTTGCACAAACAAATCTGATTGGGTCTTGTGTCGGCGTGTTTACCTTGGCCGCTGTTGCATAGTTGGAGCCCACCAAACTCGCCGCGTCTACTAGTGGCGGTTGTTTGGTCACTTCGCCTTTTTCGGGTCGCGACATCAGAAGGATTCTGAACAGGATGGTTCATGAAGATAACAATGGCTATCACTCACTTGGGAAGAAACTTCAAGAAAACTGCTCTGATCCACGGCGACATCTTATGTGCACTTCCAGACCGGAATCGAAAATTTACAGTAATAACAGAAACAACTGTTGATAATGCGACAAGGATCATAGTAGTGATCAAATATCTTCCGAACATTGGTATCACTAAACTTGTCGGTGGCATCAAGTCAATCAGAACCTGAAAATCATAGAGTTTGCCAATTTCAGAAACCTCAACTTTCATGCTTACCAAGAAAAACACAGTGAGGGTAACCAGAATAGAAATGGAGAATGTGATTTTGTGGTCAGATAAGTAAAATACAAAGGTGGTTAATATGGAGATAAGGAAGCAAGGAATGATCAAATTGCACGTGAAAAATAAGGTTTTCCTTCTGAAAAAGAATTTCTAAATTTTTAAAGCATCTAATCAAAGACCCACCGTAATCCAAAGTAATAAGTGATATCCACATATTTTTCAGGACCACAACAAGAAGCATAAAGTACTGAGTGCCTTTCAGAAGTCAAGGATAACAAATCCCACTCTGCTGATCTGTAGAAAAAGCTGAGATCCATTCCTTGTTGCATGAATTCCACATCACTTCCATCCTTGATAATAGTCACCACGTCTTCTAAAAAAACTTGAAGTTTTGAAATTCCTTTGTCTGTTAAAATCAACCTTGAGGTAACTGCTTCAAATCCACATATCGACCGGTATATGTCCAAGTTCCAAATTTCATCTCACACTTTTGAGAGTCATACGGGAACCATGTTACATCGATCTGAAATGTGATTTTTCTCTCACTTGAAAACGAGGGTTTTTCAAACCGGACAAAACGATTTATAAATCGCCGGCGGCTGCCAATAAACGTTTCCTTCAAATGTCACCAACGCGTCGGTCAGTATTGTGATGTCGGGATCTCCCGCTGCGCTGGAAACAAAACTTTTTTAAATTGAGATTTCAACCAGACCAACTTGTTATACAACACCAAATCTGGCGTCCAAATGAATTCACTGGGAATGTGAAGAGTTTTGAGTCCTCCATATTTTTCAGGCGTCCATGTTAGCTTTGCATCGTTCCATTTCTGAAATCTCATTTTTGTCGGAACTCAACTTCTAGAGACGATTACCATTTCCAACCAAAGATTGGTGGTCAACACTTGATTCTTTTCATCGACATCTATGATGCGAATGAGTGAAGCTCCAACGTCCACCGTAAGAATGTCGGAGCTGTTTTTGACGGGTCTCGGTACCTTAAAATTCCACTTTCAGAACGGTATCATGTTTCTCTTCATTAATTATTAGGTTACATAGTACAATGTTTTCCACGCACAAACTATAGTAGTCCTTATCTAATTACAATAACTAAAGATGCACTAACCTTGTTATAATCAAATAGCAAATCCTCATAGAGCTGGCTCTCCAAGTCCTTGGCGGTTCGTTTAATTTTAAACGCATTAGTTCCGCCAGCAGCGACCACAACTAATAGAATTAGTATCCAATTGAATGGGAACATTAGCAGTCGTTTTCGATAGGTCATCACATCCAGAATGCTTGAGGTTCAAAAGAAGAAAAAGAAGATGACAATGGCGAGAGAGTTTCGTTTCGAAAATGGGAGCAAACGACTAAGAAGCAAAAGTAGAAGTAGAGGCAGAAGAAGTGTGCCGCTTCTCAAATAAATGGAGCACAGAGCAGTAGCCGTTGTGTTGAAGAAGGGCCTTCCCAAAAACGAGAAACGGAAGAGATGCGCACTGAAGGAAGAAGGAGATGCAGAGGCGTAGGGTGAGGAGCCGTCAGCAAAAAGAAGAGCATCGAAAAAGATAGGGGAAGTAGAAGAAGTGGAAGAAGAAGAAGGCAAGAACAAACGAGACGAGAGTTCTCCAGTTATGGATTTGAGGAATTACGAAAAGGCGACAGCACGCACGTCTTCTGATGGGACGTGACTAACAAGAAGGCCTTTTCGCTGTCATATTTTGTTCTGGTATGTTTCCTGAACATACATGTTTTTCTTGCAATGAAAATGTGATTAGAAGACATTATTGAATTGAGGTTGTCATCGAGACATCTGTTTTTGTTGATGACATCTGGTCGGAAAAGAGAGATCCGTGCGTTCATGAAAATTGCTTGCTTAATAATTATTAAAGTTTTGACAGCGATTTTTTTGCTATTACACAGTAACGAAACATCATCTGACAAATCCAAGGGAAAAAAATCAATTTCAGAAATTCGATTTTGTGTCTACTATCCTATTTTTTCGAAACTTGATGGATGTCTTGAGTAGGGATAGATCTTTATTTGTACAGTTCAGAAAACTTTTAGGGATTCCGGAATATTCCATCGATCTTGAAGCCACCAGGTTGACCAATTTTGCGATCCTTTCACCTTAATCCTGAGCTATTTACATTCAAAGAATAACCCCCAGAGTCTTTTTAACATCGACCTCGGAATCTGGAGCTTACAACGATCTCACGTGGAAAGAATTCTTATTAGCATAATTTCTTGATTCAACCATCCTAACCCTGAACTTTTCGACTTTTCCTATGTACAATTTTATTATAATAGAATCAAAATCCGAAAGGTATCCCTATACACAAACACGATTGAAGGGAAAACCGGAAAAAAACAAATTGAGCACGACAATCAAGTAACGGTTTCAAAGAGAGGGGGGAAAGTGAACAAGGTGGCCATAGAAAACAAGGAATTGTACTAAACTAGTGTTGGGTTACAAAACAAGTGTTGTATATGAATTGAGGTTCTGGAGTATTGAGATAATGAATCTATGGCGTTTTATGATTTATGATGGGAAAATTGCACTACGAAAGGTGGAAAGTGGGGGGAGAAGGAAAGTGAGGAACCCGAGGGGAAAAACTGTTTTTGGGGTGTGGAAAGAAAGAGGTGGGAAATGAGGAAATTACAGATACAAAAAAATTAAATTATAATAATCATGATACCTTCTTAACTACACTGGTGTGTTTTTGACCTCTTCAGTTGGAGACGTCGCTGCAACAAAGCGTCTTGGAGATGTATCAGTAGCCAGTGGAGACGGACAGCTTGTTCTGCTGGAGGCTCGGTAGAAACTGGACATGCTGCCGACATCAGAGATGGAGTCATCCATGAACGAGTCCATGTCGCTGGCGGTGCGAGAGATGGAGAGGAATTCTGAAAACGTTTGCGTCATTGTTTGAAGAGGTGTCGAAACAGGCAGGGGAAGTAGGCGGTTTCGAAATCTTACCCATTCCGTTGAGCTCCTCTCCCCAGTCGAGTTCGTTGGTGGTTTGCTGGTTGTAGAAGTCCAGTTTTTCTCTTACCTGAAATGTTTTTTATTATTAAGTTTTCAAACTTTCCATTTTTATGTGCTTCTTGATTTTGAATTCTCAAATCTGTGAGTGATATTTCAAATCGGTATGTCTCCTAGTCTCGCAAGTCTTTTATAATACCCTGGCTCGCAAGGGTTTTCGAACATGAGAAATCTCTGTATCTTGAGCTACGTAGAATCCTATGACTCAAGTGTCTTCAATATGTGCTGTACTCGTCAAGCTCATAAAGTGGAGCCGATACAGTACTCACCGCATTCAACGAGTCCCCAACATCAGCATAGGTCTTTGGAACATCCACATCTACAGTCCCGAAAAGCTTGTAGATGTCAATGTTGTGGGAAATCGGTTGAGTTGGCTTCTTGAAACTCTTCTTCACCGCCGGCGCCGGAGCTACCATCATCTTCGCCTGATGCTTGATGAGCTGGGGTGGCAACTCGTCAGCCGAATCATCATCATCGTCGATGAGTGTCAAAGTTGGTGGAGGCGCTGGTTTCGGAGTCACGTCATCCTTTTGCAAAGTTGTTTGGAGGCGTTCCAGATAATGGATAAGACGGCTGCAATCCCTCTTCTGCTCGTAATACGGCTCGAGTTCTTCAACGTCGATAGGTGCCTCTGGAAGCAAGAAAAAAAAACAGATGATGAATGCTTCGAGCTTTTCACACGGGAACTACTTTTTTTGGGAAACACGTCAATTTTGAATGCATACATCTAGATGACATTCTCCCATCCGTTCTTTCATTCCGCCCACAAATGTTCTCCTCTACCTCACCCTCTCTCTGTTTCCGCCCGGCCATCAACATTCACTCTCTCTCTCTCTCTCTCTCCGCCCTGTATTTCGCAATACTCACTCATTTTGCGTGCACTTGGGAACGAGAGAGGCACTGTGTTTCCGTTCAGTTTGTTGGCGTTCAGCCAAGTTTTGTAGCTCTCGCGGTTGTTCTCGTACTCGTTGATGAGCATCTTCCGACGCTCGTTGGCTCCTTGCAGCTGGTGCTTGAAGTCGCGAATCTCGTCTTCAATGAGTCTCCTGTTCTGCTTCATCAGCTTGAATCGATTTTGCAGATTTGTAATGTCGATGTAGACTTTCTGTAAGATCACTTGTCAAAGAGATTTCATAACTTTTCGAAACTCACGTGTTTCTTATGCCTATTCCTCTCCAATCCATGGTCCATTTCTTTTCTTCCAGCTATGATCTCCGCGAGTGACCTGAATATAAAACCATCTTATTATCAGATTCATATTAGTGTTACTTACTCCAACTGCTTCTTGTTTCTTTTCAAAGCGTCAATCTCTGTGACCAGCGCTTGCTCATCTCGAGCCGAAAGATTTCTCCTGTAGCGGTCCTCGTGCTCGAAGAGTAGTTTCTCGAGAAGATCCTTGTTGCGAATGCGACAGTCTTTTTCCAAATCCAACTGCTTCTTTCTCTGAAACAGTTCAACTTGAGTGTCGATTAGGATTATGCAAATGTCCACAATCCTTTTCTCACATCTTACTACTCAATTGGTGGCCTCTTCAACCCATCAATGACCAATTCCCTCTTCCCCATTTGAATCAGCTTATAATACTTCTTCCAATGGTTTAAAATTAATACAGTGACCGCGCGCGCGGGGCATCGCACACTTCTGTGTGCTCACAGCTGTTGCTCCCCTCGACTCGGTCTAGTTACTCAGGCGGCTTCCTACACAAAGTATGAATTCGCCTCGCGCATTGACCAGTGGAGATTACAATACTGCTAGTTTTTGTGCAAAGACAAACATTAGTACGACGTTTTGAGAGAGAAACCGAGAGTGTTGTTCTGACTAGTAATACTACGAAAGGAAGGCTCGGACGGAAATTGGCTGAAATTGAGAACAAAATAATCTCTGCCAATTTTTATCGCGTAACCGATTACGGTAGTTATAAGGAGTATAAAACTTGCCTGTGCATCGATATCCGATTTGATTTTGTCGCCTTCCCGCTTCAACTCGGTGAGCTCTACACGAAGTTGTTCACGTTGAGTTCTCATCTCGTTCTCGATTGGATTGGAATCTGTGCACTTTTTGCAGCGGGTTTGGATCTGGAAGAAAGCATATGGTATATTCTTGCTAGTTTGAAGACATCAATTCATTGAACTGTGGCGTGCAGTAAGATATACAATTCGACGATTTTTAGAGCAATTTCGAGCAAGTAAAAAAATTTTTCCAGTCACCAGATTTTCTTGAAAATTGATGGGTTAATTGGTGGCAATTAGTTTTTAAGGATTTGAAATGCAAATTGGCAACTTGTGTATCTTAGTTTTCGCTACTGTAGTTTGTGTCAATTTTTGGTTCTGAAAATTACTGTTCTTTTTTCAGTTTCAAAAAGCACTTTTTACGTTGGAAATGCTATTACGACTCTTTTATTCATGTCCTTTTATTCCATCTTTTAATTCTGCCTCGAACCTTTTGTCCAATTTTTCATATCTTCATTTTATTGGCTTCTGAATGACACCCACTCATTGTGTATATGCCCAGACCTTTTAGAGAAATATATGAAGAAGAGCCCTCGGATTTTACGATGGGCGTGGCTTCGAGAGAAAATCTAAGTCATTTATTCTTCCCTCATCGCTTTCTGTCTTAAGATTCTGAACGACTATTGTGAATGGCGCGAATATCCACGCCGTAAGTAAGAGGTTCCCTTATTACCTGAGATCGAATCTTTTGCATTTCCGAGTGATACTCCTCGAGATCATTTTCGAACCGCTGACGATCCGGCGGATTGGTTCCGTTCTTCTCATTGACCTCTATGATATCATCCAGTGGTCGCGTCTCATGCATTTTGTTCTTATTACCTAGAAACGAAAACAAGTTACAAATTTGGCAAATATCACTAGGATATTCTAGAAAAAAAACACGTGTATAAAAAATAAGTGAAACAAAAATCAAAGTTTCTCACAAAAAAAAACTATCCTTGACGGAATGAAGAGACGGAAAAGTGAGAGGAGACATGTGGAAGAGAGCGAGAGACAGTGGCAGACGATAAGATTGAAGGAAAGAAAGTAAAAAAGAAAAGTGCACTTGTATGCGGGGTGAAAAAAAGTGGAGTTTGAAACGGGGCGACAAAAATCGGTTAATCAAATAGTCTTATCATGATGTAAGCGGGAAAACCACGGAAAATGACCAAGTATGAGGTATGGAACATTCTGGGGTGGAAACTGTATGATGATACTATTCTGTCAAAGTTTGCTCAGTTACTCATGAAAACAGCGAGTCTGCAGAATTTTGAGTTGTACAACCTGTGCGACTTTTTGAAAAAAAAATTTTTGCTCAGAAAGAAGGCTGACGCCGTTCAAATGACGGAGATATAGAAACACGTAATTTTTGGCGGCTAATTTTTTGAGTTGCAGATATTTGTGTAGGTAGTCATCCAGATGTTTTGCTATTCTGTCAATGGATGGGAACTTTTCAGAGTCTTTAACATGACTTTATGTGTCAATGAGAATATTCAGGTATTTTCTGACTCCATCGCTCAAAATTCAATTAGTTTTCAGATAACAAAAGTGTTTGGGTAAAACATCCACTTTCCCAGGTCAACGTTCGAGAAAGATTTCCCTCGATAATGGTGTCGAAAAACGCGCCCAGATCTGCAACAGCTCACCTAGAAGATGCTTTCATTCATAGGAATAATTTTTCTCTTTGATTTAGACAATCGAATATTTTTCTCTTGCATCACTTTTAAAACTAGGGAACAATGATGAGCAACGCATGCCTATCACTAAAAGTCTCCACAACGAGTGCGGCAAAAACAAGACCCTCGGCCGCTTATGGCGACATATTACACAATTCTTAGCAACATGTGTGTCCACAAATTAGTGATATCGGTCAATCAAAGGAAACGCAGACGATGAAGGCGGGAGAACTTTTCGAAACTATTCGAAAAGTTACTGACGACCACCACGACTCATTTAGTAAAATATGTACACGTCGTATTGGGCTGCAGAATTGATCGAAAAATAAACAGTCATGTGAGGGGCAGCGCGATCTGATAAAAGCCTCTCTCGTTCCAAGCCTTCATCTGAAAGCTAAACCGTTTCCATCGTCCAATCCTTATCATACGTCACTTAGCCAATATGAGGAAAACATACGGGTCGGCGATGGGCGAGAGACGTCGTCAATGTGAGAGACGCAGGTGGAAAACAAGACAAGACCATCTCACAGAGAGGCCAGTTGGGTGGAGGAGGCCTCCCTCTACTCCTTGCTAACCCCTACGCTTCTCTCTGCGTCTCATGTTCTCTCGCCGTTCTGCGACCTCTCTCTCTCTCTGCCGCGCGTTGCGGACCGGGCCTAGGCACACACACACAACGACTGACACGTCTATATTGTTGTGTCCCGGAGACTATCCACCACTCCACTGTAACCCTCTATAACCCCTAAAAACCCAAAAAAAGAAACTCTATTACTCCCCCGAAAAACTTCTGAAAAATCCTCTTCCCCCAAAAAAAGTATTACTGTATTCTCATATCAATTGAACTAGTGCTGAGCAATCGTCGTTGATATCAAATCGAAGGGAGAAATCGAAACAAGTGAGTTGAAGATTCCTTGAGAAGGTTGCTGAGCCTATTAGCTCATCCATAACTTGATTAGACCACTGTGAACCTTTGAGCCGATTCTGAGGAACACCTAGAAGCATCAATCACCAACACCAATTTCGCAATCAGTCTTCCTGATCACATGTATACAATAACACTTTTTCTGATGGGGTCTTTAACTAATTTCCCTCCTATCACCACTCGTTCAAACATTAGTTTCACAAATGTTTCATTGTCTCCTCCACACTCTTACTGTGCAACAGCAGCAAAACCGTATAGGGCGGAATAGCGGGGCCGTGTAAGACACAGTCATGTTTATATGTGCTATTGGAAGTTGCCGAAAACACATGAATCATCATCATCCATGAACCCCCTTCCCCTTTCACTACTTGTCTCCCCACACTGCCTCCCTTCCCCGCTCATCCGCCAGTGTCCGTGTATTGGTTATTGTCGAATCATCATCGACGTCCCGCCACCACCCACCACCAACTATCTCCCCTCGCGAACAGCCGCATTCCATGTCGTTTGCCTCTGAGATAATGTCGATCTCGCTTTCGATCCAAGTTCCAAGATCCACCGGCTTGTTATGGTCATACGACATCGGATCCAGAAGAAGGGAGATAAGCGACGAATCGAAAACCATTCTTAGAGACTGAGAGAGGGTAGATCAAGCATGTTTCTTCACTTCGGAAAGTTCAAGGAACAGCTCGTTCTCTTCCTAAGAGTTATACTCTGCCACTTTCCCATCCATTATTCCAACCCATGATGACGCTATCAGTTGTGCGTTGGTTTCCCTCCCGCAATCGTTCTGGCGTCCCCGGTCTCCATCTCCTCGCTTCCTCCTCTTCCCCGTGCGGCACACAGGCCCTCCGCAACAACACAAAAATCTATATTCAATAAACGATAAAAATGCTGGCAGAAACTGGTGAAAAAAGAAGAAGAAGAAGCGGCAGAAGAAGCCATCTTCTCTCCTCTTTTCATTTCTCCTTCAACGCCTCATTCACCCCGCTACTTTTCTCGTCCTCCGCCGACCGATTCGCTTCTCGGAGAGAGGGGAAGCATCTAGCTGTTTTTTTTTTTGCTGGTTCAGTTTTTGCAAAACTAGAACAGTTCTGTCAGCAGCACTTGCAACTTTTGAAAAAAAGGGGTTGGAAGGGACATAAAATCTTGCAGAATAGGTAGCACTTCTTCGCGCCCCATTCCCTTCTCTTTGTCTCCTTCTGAGTCAAAGTTTCGCAATCCTGATGACGTTTTGTTTTTTCGTGTTCCACCACTTCCAGATTTAAGCCTAGTAGTTTAGTTTATCTTATGGCTCCAGCTGAAAAAATACGATATAGTGGGCGGAGCCTTCAATAAGTGGCGAAAGGTATTGTGAAGGCAAACACTTTCATATCATTGGAGCGGTGCAAAAAAAAGGAATGGGAATGGAATAGGAAATGGGAAACGTGCCCACGCCATTCTCCGTTTCTTTGTCTTTCCATCGTCAGTCATTCCTTTCCTTCCAACTTTTTCCCCCTCTCAGAACTTTTTGCCGTTTTGCGTCCTTAATTTAGGCAATTTGGTGGGGGTTGAGTAGTAAGAGCCGTTTTCCCCACTTTTCAAAAAAGTCTCACTTCCTCAGTTTTCCGATCAACTCGAACTTCTTCTTCTTCCTCAACCTCAACCCAAACCTTTTTTCCAGGATGGCCCAAGTTCCACCACCAACGACTCAAGTGGTAAACTCGGCTCCAGCTGCTGCTGTCGCTGCTCCACCAGCGCCGGTCGCCACAACTGTGCCGGCCGCCGGAGGACAACCACCAGTTGCGATGGCGCCAGGACCACCAGCAAACATGGGATATCCGCCAAACGCCACTTACTCGATGGCGTCGCTCTACATCGGCGACCTGCACGCCGACGTCACCGAGTCAATGCTGTTCGAGAAGTTCAGCATGGCCGGACCAGTGCTCTCGATCCGTGTGTGCCGCGACAACAGCAGTCGGCTCTCGCTCGGATACGCCTACGTCAACTTCCAACAGCCAGCAGACGGTAAGTGGGCCATCATTTTCCCAGGCCGTGTGTAACATGACCTCTCAAAACAATATGCCACGTCATAATTTGCATTGCCAAGAGCGTTTTGTGTACTCGCCCATTGCGTAATAACCCACAGTACGCATCCACCCTCTAGAGAATGCATAATGTTCATTTCAAATCTTCCAACGCTTTCTTGCTTCAATCTAGAGATGCCAAAATAGGAAGAGCGCGAGCCTCTCACGCAATAAAAAAGAGGACCGAAGCGAAAGAAAAGGGGAAACAAAGAGACGACTCGCCACGTCACATGTGTTCGCGCATGACGTAGTGTTTTGTGGCAAGAACCTTACGGAAATGCTGATGATGGCAAGAGGCGGCTGATGAGTGACGTGGTGTATATCAAAGGATTTACATAATTGAGTGGGTGGGCTTGGTACTGGATAGATTTAGATCTCAATCTACAAACAGTAATTAGAAGCAGGTGCAACTGGATGCGATGGGAAAGATAGGGAAAGTGTGACATCTCCACAAGAATCTTGACACAATCCTTCAATTATAATCGTGCTCTTTCCAGCCGAGCGCGCATTGGACACGATGAACTTCGAGATGATCCATGGACGTCCGATGCGCATCATGTGGTCTCAACGCGACCCGGCTGCTCGCCGCGCCGGAAACGGAAACATCTTCATCAAGAACTTGGACCGCGTCATCGACAACAAATCGATCTACGACACGTTCTCGTTGTTCGGAAACATCTTGTCCTGCAAGGTGGCCACCGATGACGATGGAAGCAGTCGTGGATACGGTTTCGTTCACTTCGAGACCGAAGCTTCAGCTCAGACAGCCATTGAGAAAGTCAATGGAATGCTTCTTTCTGGAAAGAAAGTGTAAGTATTGACCTGCTCCTTGTCAGTATTCTGATTTTCCAATTTTCAGCTTCGTCGGAAAGTTCCAGCCACGCGCTCAACGCCTGAAGGAGCTCGGAGAGAGCGGATTGAAGTACACCAACGTCTTCGTGAAGAACTTTGGAGAGCATTTGAACAATGAGAAGCTCACGAAACTGTTCTCCAAGTATGGCACGATCACGAGTGCCGTCGTCAGTGTCGCTGCTGATGGAAAACCGAAGGGGTTCGGATTCGTTGCTTTTGCGGATCCAGATTCCGCTTCAAAAGCTGTCGAAGAACTCAACGATAGCATCTTGGAGGGAACCGAGCAGAAGCTATCCGTGTGCCGTGCTCAGAAGAAATCCGAGCGTGTCGCTGACCTGAAAAGAAAGTACGAGGCTTTGAAGCAAGAGCGTGTTCAACGCTACCAAGGAGTCAACCTCTACGTCAAGAACATCGACGAGGAACTCACGGATGATGGACTCCGCGAGCAATTCTCCCAGTTCGGAGCAATCACTTCCGCCAAAGTCATGGTTGACGAGAACGGCAGATCCAAGGGATTCGGATTCGTTTGCTTCGAGAAACCAGAGGAGGCCACCGCCGCTGTTACTGAGATGAACTCCAAGATGATGGGATCCAAGCCAATCTATGTGGCTTTGGCTCAACGCAAGGAGGATCGTCGTGCTCAGCTGGCATCCCAGTACATGCAGAGACTCGCTACGCTTCGCATGGGACAGCAAACGAATGGAGTTCCAGGAATGGCCCCAATGTATCAGGCAGGACAACCAGGATACTTTATGCCGAATCCAATCGCTGTGAGTCGCTCTAGCCCAAGGTTCTATGAAACTTACTACTCCCATTTTTAGGCCCAAGGACGCCCAGTCTTCCAGCCACCAAACGCTCAGATGCGCGGACCACCAGGACCACCAGGACAGCGTATGTTCAACAACCAGGCGTACGTTCAGTACCCGACCTACAACCAACAGCGTCAAGGATACCCGCAACAGGGACGTCCACCGATGCGTCCGCATGACGGACGTCCACAGTATGGAATGGCACCAAGACCAGCCGGACCACCACGGGTCGGACAGCACGGACCAATGGGAGGAGCTCCAATGCGTCAGGTTAGTATTAGGGGAGTTCTAGACGCTCAGAAACTGGGAATACGTGTTCTCTAGCTGTGTGGGCTAAATTTTATGAGCAGATTTGAATTTCGGTAATTTTCGGCGAAAGGATATTACCTTACTCGAAAAGAAAGCGAAAATTTAAACAAATGCGCATCCATCGAAAAAAAAAATATAAAATCGACTACTCGCTCTATTTATCGACATTTCGAAGAAAGTTCTGGAAAAATATGAGTGGTATAAGAAAATCCAGGATGAAACATATGACGTAGAATATCTGCCGTAAATCGACATAGAAAACGAGACGCGCGTCAATCATAGACGATGGCGCGCAAATGGTGGCGTAGGCGTTTTTCGAGAAGGAAGTTTGAATTTATAAGAACAAAAGTCGTAAAGTCATCAGAAGTGTTTATGAAATTTAAAAAGGGAAAGTACATAACCTAGGATTTGTATACTGTTTCAGGGTACTGTGAAACATATCAGTACGAGGTTAGTAGAACTTACGAAGACGATATCCTTATTTTCCGAGGATTTCGCGATACCTCAAAATTTGATTCGAGTACATGTTATCAATTTTTTCTCCATTCCAGCAACACAATGGAGCACCACGCGGAGCCCCACAGAAACCATACTACCAAGGACCACCACGTCAACATCAACCAGTTCAACAGCACACTCAACAACAACCACCACAGCAACAACCAACCCAACAACAAGGTGGACCATCCGGAATCGTCATCCAAGGACAGGAGACGCTCACTTCTCACATGCTTGCTCAAGCTGCTCCACAAGAGCAGAAGCAACTTCTCGGTGAGCGTATCTACGCGCTCATCGAGAAGCTGTTCCCGAACCATAAGGACGCCGGAAAGATCACCGGAATGATGTTGGAGATCGACAATGCCGAGTTGATCATGATGCTCCAGGATGGAGACTTGTTCCGAAGCAAGGTTGAGGAAGCGTTCAACGTGCTCCAGAATGCTCAGAGCAATGCAGCCGCCGCCACCCTTGTTGCTAAATAAGAATAACAAGTCAATTTGACTCCTTTCACCTCGTCCCCCCTTCTCTCTGATATTCAGAGATCCAAAATTTTCCCACTCAAAAAAACCGTTTGGCTATACTTTTCTCTACTGAAAGCAGTTTTCAGTCTGCATTTCTAACCCATCTTCCACTTTTTCAATTTTTCTTACCTCTTCTCACCTTTCATCCATCCGCCTTGAATTTGCTACCCCAAAACCAAAACAAAAAAACTTCATCATACTCCCCAAAAACAATCAAAAAAACAAAAAACCCAAAAAAATTAACATAAAACAAAACGACAAAAAGTCTCGATTGGTATCTAAAATTGATTAGCCCCCACCACCCCTTCTTCGATTTGCCGTTGAAGCTGATTTCTTTAACGAATGTGTATAGTTCTCTCTTAAAACCCAAAAAAATCCCCTCCACCCTCCCTCGCTTCCCTGGTCCTCCCCATTCACTTCTCTCACCCTGCTTCAAAACTTTTATGTGTACTTTGCCACTTTTCACCAGGTCTTCTTCGAATAACAATTCCATCCTTCCAAAAACGATCTGGCAAAAGTGACATTCCCCTCCCATACTTGGTTTATATTTGCTCTGTCTTGTATTGTATTCTGCAGCCCCAGCTCAGAACAAATCCCCTCTCAACCGGCCATCATTCTCATCCACACACCCAGAAACGTATATTTCCTATTGAGCGACACATTTCACGTCTCCTAGGCATCACATCTGTCGTAGAGTCTTTAATAATCTATTAATAACGTTTAATAATAATTTAAGACTGCTTCCCCTCAATCTCCTTTCTGAAAATCTATCTCTCTTTGTTGTTTCCTACATACCACCATCAACCCCCTATTGATACATCCGATCTTTCTGTGGTTTTTCCGATATCCCAACATCTTGTCGTTTTCCCACAGCTTTTTCTTTTTGTCATTCCATTCATCTGTCAACTGAATAATGATAAATGTATCCGCTAAAGAGAATCCGGTGTTTTATTGTTGGCCTTCGAGAGATACGCTGTCTCTGTTTCAGAATTTTCAGAATTGTTGGAATCGACGTCATATTGGAAGGGTGGAAATGAAAGAATGACGTGATCATTGGAAACTGTCTGTACATTGCATTCCCAAATTCTGTTGGAAGTTTTTTCTCTTTCGATTCTGACAATCTGGCTCGAAATGAAATCGGCCCCACATATTCAAAATCTTGAATCAAATCGGCAAAGATCTAACGTGATTGGTGTTATATTCTTGCAGAAGTGAGAAAGGGTATGCAGTTTTATGTAAAAAGTCGTATTATCAGGCACCAATACAACTTGGTACTTGGACTACCGTGTTCTCTTCAGTAAACCGACACCAGTGAGCATGTCAACAAACCTAGAACTAAAAACCATCGAACACGCTGAAAAATCGCTTACACCAGCAGTAACAATCATCTGTTCCCATAAACCCATTCCCCACGCAAACAGTCATTGATAAAACTAAGCGCTTTGAACTGATGCTTTTAACACTTTTTGCAGTGTCTCTTGTCAACACTTCACACTTCATTTCCAGATTTTTTTTGTTCAAATGCATTTATTGATTTCTGTTCACATACCAATGACTATTATATTGAGTTAAGACATTCTATGACATGGTCACAAAGAGCAACTGAAATCACGGAGACAGAGTTTTGAGATTGAAAGAGGAAGGAGAAGTTTTAGAGAATGGTTTGCTCGACGAGAATCTCCCCAAATCCCGGTGGCGGATCCTGAGTGAAGTTTTTGAATTTGAGGTCTAGTATTGCAGAGTCGTCGACATATACCATTGGGTAGACCTGGAAATTTGATACATGCTAACCAAGTTCAAAGTACCAATTCTTATCCCCTACCCCCGATCTATCATATTGGTGCGCTACTAGAAGCCCCAGTCACTAATCTCAACCCCATCTATGTATTATCTCATTAATCACATGTTCCATTCTGAGAAACATTGACATTTATCCTTCATAATCCCTATATAATCTCCATTCTCCTCAACACTCACCGGTCCCCTCACTCCTGTGATAACATCTTCCACCGGCTTGCCGTTCACATAGAATTTGAGCTCGACGTGGTCATAAGTAACTCCCTGAAATAGTGAATTAATTTTTCAATTGTGATTTGGGATTCAGCGCCTGTGGAAACATTTTAAAGGCACATGGAGATACTGAGAAATATCCATATCGTCTAACAAACCGGCATCCTCTTCCAGTCACTTTCACCAAACTTATCTCGGTTTCTGTGACAGTTATGAAATAGTTGACAACTAACAAAATGTTCTTACGTTGTGTTCAGCATTTTGTTAATTCACCACTTTTTGATAGCTGTTACAAGAACCTAGATAAATCTGTTCAAAGACAGAGAAAGTAAAACCTATTGAGAAAAGGAAAGGCGCCAGTTTGATTATTTTGAGTTTGACACATCATTAAGTACCTCCATGTACCTTTAAAATGCGTTTGCAGACTGCAACCAGCGAATACTCACCACCACGTCTCCTTCCTCCACAGTCTTCGCCATTTTCGCTATCAGTTGATCCTCTTTCGCAATATCCCCATTGTCTCGTATCCCCCAGAACTTTTCTGTGCATGGAATCTTCTCCAACGGTGAGTGCTTCTGGCCAAGTCCGATTCCCCAGATTCCTGAAAACAGGGGGAAGTTGGTATTGTTTTGATTTCTCAGCACACTGATTATAAAAGTTTGCCAGCGTCATTGAAACGATAAATGTATACTGACTTTTTCGAAATTTGAAAATTTTTTTTTGTCCGCAAGAAGTACAAACTTCCAACGACTATAACTCAACTTTGGGAAGCCGTTAGCAAATTTTAAAAGAATTACGTAAAAGTTTCTGAACACTCTTTTCAATGTTTTGCTACTCATAATATACCAATGTTCCATTTTCTTGTTCTCACCATTCCCTAGAAAGACACTGCTCATTTCAATATCCATTTTTCTCCCTTTCAAAACTCTCTCGGTCGCTCGAAATTTCTCAAGGTTCTCAAGGCTTTACCTAGCCGGTGGTGCCTGTCTCCGACAGGAACACACGGCGCCAGAGACTGATTGACGAAACCCCGCTGGGAGCGCACAGACATAGCAATTTTTTCGCAACACTCCTTGGGTTTTTTTTCCATCCAATACTTACCAGTTTGCTGCACGGTGACTTGGAAATATGCCTTGTTTTGGACAATTGGTACAGTGGCGATGGCTCCACCGATACCGCAAATCCTCTCTCCTTCCTTCAGAATCACCACGTTTTTACCTGCAAATTTCTAGTAGTGTTTATTAGAGTTTGGCGACAAAAAAACGGACCCATTCGACTGACATCTAACCGGACTGTCGGCTGGTAGACTGCGTTGAACCTCGGATATGATACGTTGTCGAAACTGGATCCCTCAACACAATCGAAGCATGGTGTGAGACATGAGAATATTCCTCGGAACGTGTTCATGATCTGAAAATGTCTTAAAATAAAAATAACTCGAAAAACGATGGAGGAGAAAAGTCTTCAAGAAAATCAATAAATCTGTCGATTCAAATATATGTATTCTCTAAATTTCAATCCTTGCACTTATTTTTTCTCTCTAACTCCAAGAAGAATATTGATAAAACTCTGAAAACTTGCGAAATGAAAGCACGAGAAAAGGTTTTGGCATAAGCACATGCACATTAGCCATGGAGCGCGTTTGCACGTCCATCCTCCAGTGGCGGCTGGCTATGTGTACTGAGAGAGAAGAGAGCGTGCAGGTCGAAGAGACGCAGACAGTGCCCCGAGGGACACACATCATTAATCTTGGACGGCCCACTGGAATACAGGGCCTGCACAGTCCATTCAATGTGTTGCGTCTTGGCCAAGGTTGCCCTTTCCTTTCTTTATGTTCTTCCACTCCTCAACGCGCTCATTCTGGCCGAGGGGAGGGTTTTCGCGTCGGAGAGGCATACCCCCAGTCTGTCTAACGCGTCTTTTGGTCTCCATCTCATCTATTCAAATTCACCCGCGGGATTTGACTTTCGAAATTTGAATTCATCATTTTCTCTCCTTTGAGTTTTCTTTTCTGGGTTTCTTTTTTTCCGTGAAATATGTTTCCATTTTTCAGGGGTCGCAAAATGTCGGAAAACTTGTATGGCGAGGAGAAACGGTTTGATATGGGCCGGTTGCAAAAGATGTTGTCTAATATGACTTGTGGGACACCGAGATCCGGGCCAATCACAATGGTAGATTTCAATATTCATCAGGTTAGTAGGAAAATTCCAAGTTGATGGGAGATCTGACTTCTCTTCAGACCTCGTCTCCCTATGGTCAAGTCACCTAAGCAAATTTAGACTCTAAAATACGCCTGATTTGGTCGAACACTAGAAAGTCTCCTATTTTGGCTATTTAGCTAGGCAAATCTTCTAACACTAGGAGGTGCGAAAAACGATCCTAATCTTCAAAAGGTCATCTGCCATATGTCGCCAGACAGTTCTTTGTCTCTCACACTCCTTCCCTTAATCCGTTTCTACTGAGACTTTCAAGTTCCCCTAATTCAAATTCCCAACTCAAAACTGGGCTTCACAAACATGAACAGCCCTTATCAGTGTTTGCATGTCGTACACAGTTTAGAGGGAAACAAATGGCAACATTTCCCCGGTGCTGACTCCGTGTTACCTTTGTCGGTCATTTAGCGCCAGTGACGAGTTGGGGAGAAAAATGTGGGGAGAGAGATAGAATGGATGGTAATGTGTGTGATTGTTTTGGAAATGGACACTCGAATAGGTTTATGTGGGGGCTCAAATTTCTGTCAATAGCACCATAAAACCGGTGGACTCAAATTTCATTTTGAGATTCATCTATGGAGTCTTGGGCTCTTGAGCAATGAGATTCTGGATGCAGGCACTTCAAAATGGAAAGAGAAGATTGAATCAGAATCTCTAATTCGCCGGTTCTCAGAATAGGGCACAATTTTCAAGAAAATTTTCTTGATAATTTGATTCGAATTTTGAGTTTCAAAATCGAATCAGGGTTTAAAAAAATTTTCGGTTCATTAGATTTTCGCGAACTCCAGTAGATGAAGAAACTTTTAGTTTTCTGATTGACTTCTGTTTTTATGAAAACCGGAAATCCAGCTTAACTTATGATGATGTTTATGACAACTTTTCATTTTTCAGTCCCTCGGCAACGGCGCCTACGGTAAAGTCTTCCGTGCCCGAAACACACGAGATGGGAAGGATGTGAGTTTCAATCTATACAAACTTCTCGGTATATCAAGACAGTTTTTTTCAGTACGCCCTCAAGCAAATCCAAGTGCCCTCCGATAAAGAAGGCATTCCACAAAGTGTGCTTCGTGAGATCACTGTGATGAAGCGTGTTTCTCGACAGAACAACCCGCACGTTGTTGGTCTCAGCCACATCTTCCATCATATCGATAAGGAGAAGAACATGGTCAAGATTGATATGATCATGGAGAAGTGCGATTGGGATTTGCACACGTTCATTTACAACGTCAATAAAGGCATTCCGGAGAAGCAAGCGAGACATTTGGCTAGTCAGATTGTGAAAGGACTCGATTTCTTGCACTCGAACCTCATTATTCACCGAGATTTGAAGCCTCAGAATATTCTGGTGAATAGAGATCAGACTGTCAAAATTGCCGACTTTGGATTGTCCAAAGAGTTTTCCAACACATCTGCGTTTACCGTTTGTGTAAGTTTTGATTTCTATAATGGATGAGTAGGCTGTTATTAGTACATGTAAAACCACCATAAACCACTCCATGTGAGAAGGTGCAATGACAAACTCAATGGTACAAACTTGAGAAGCTCAGAATTCGACATCATAACATGCTTCACCAAGCCTCACATGATTCCTAGTTTTTCCTTTTCAGGTCGTCACTCTCTGGTACCGTCCCCCTGAAGTCCTCCTCCAGTCCTATTACAACAGCACTGTTGACATGTGGTCTTTCGGATGCATCCTTTATGAGATTTACAATCAAACCCCTCTGTTCGCAGGAGGAAACGAGGTGAAACAACTCAATGCGATTTTCAAGTGAGTTTTGGGAACAGTATAATATATTGTAGATCACTGAATATCTGATGAAAATAGCAACATTTAGTTCTGAAACTTGATCTGAAATTGTTCATAGCCGGAAATTAGGCAAAAGACCATACTTTGGAATGAATCTGAGAAGGGGAAAAAACAAACCCAACTTTCTCACTCATCTTCAGATCACAGAACTCTTAGAAAATTTGGACACTGTTTTCAGCGGACTAGATAATAGTGAGAACAAACAGTGACATCCCATTATGTGATTAGAATCATGAGAAGATGAAATTTCAAAACGTATCCCCTCGTTAACATAATATGTGGTTGATCTCTAGAAGTCTATCTATAGCTTTCAAATTTGGTATTCCTGACCACAAAACAAGAACTTCAAATGTTCAGAACTTGACTTCTGGAGGTTGACTGCAGACTTTGAAAATAGAAGAACACGCTCTGAATTTTCCTCTCTCCAATGGTACTTATTACATTTCAAGTAGTCGTCTTCCTATTTGTACGATTCCCTAGAGAAACATTCATAAACCCATTATTTTCAGAAAACTCGGAATACCTGCAGGCAAAGACTGGCCAGAAGAAGCGGTCATCACCAAAGACTCCTTCCCGAACTATGCTGGCGGCTTTTTCGCCGACAAAACCTGCACCGAGGGAATATCTCCATTGGGTATCGACTTCTTGACAAAGTGCTTGAGATACCACCCGGGCAAGCGTCTCTCTTCTCGCCATGCACTGGAACATGATTACATCAAAGCCGCTCCGCTTCCAGTCAAGCCACGCGTCCTCAGACGCCTCAACTTCAGCGGGCTTTGAACGCCTCTATCATCTTTTCATATTTATTTTTGTTCTGAAGTTTTGAACTTCTATATGTATAACATTTCTCATTTCTAGCAACTCAACTCTTTTTTTTCTATTTCTCCTTATTTTTAAACTATTTCTTCACGTGTACATACTTCCCAATTACGTTTGGTTTTTTTAGTTGTGTGATCTCCTTCTTCTTTTGATGATTTTTACGACATGTGGATAATACTATTCTTTATTTTGAAATTGAACTTTTGAAATGAAGAAAAAAAAACTGTAAAAAGCAAAACTTTCTCCGTCCTAGCTCTGAATTCAGAAAATTAAAATCCGGGTGTGATGATCAAGGTGGCAGTTGTACTGAGAGTGGTGACGGGAGTGGGAAGCTAGAATTCAGGGCAGCAGAATGACGACAACTCTTCCTTGGTGTAACCGATGGCGCAGGCATTATAGGCGAACTTATCTGAAAATGTTGACATGATGGTTGAAAAACAGAACTATATCTTACCAGGAAGTGGTTTGCAATCGTTAGCAGTCTTGCATGAGGAGGCGATGGCTTTATGGACGGTGAAGCCGCAGTACCGACGCGGTCGTCCAAAGGCTGCTCCCAAGCAGAGAAGGACGAATAACACCGATCGGAGAAGATTCATGGCCTTGCTGAAAATCAAACAGCTATTATTAGCCGGTTGTAGAAGAGAGAAGAGTAAGGTTGCGAAGTAAGAGTGGAGTTATGAAAGTGAAGATGCTATTCGAAACCGTCGATGTTCCGGTGGGCGTGGCGCGAGAAGATGAGTTGCAAAAGTGACAATGGGCGGGCTTTCCACCTTTGACCTGGTCCGGCCGTCTTTTTTGTCACGAAATGTCAAAATTGATGGTTCTTTGGAATCTGTACATTTTGTTTTGAAGGAAAGTATAGAGAGATATATTGGCTTCCATATGAAAATTGATTGCAACATTGGAAAGAAACAGGCATAGAGAGAGGAGGAGGAAAAGTGGAAATCTCGGTTGGGTAATGGACAAGCATCTTTTCATGGAGGAAATCTTACTATAAAATCTGACGAAAGAAGATAGAAAACCACAGAACGTGATGGGAACCGTTGGAAAAATGGGACCCTGAAATTTATGCTCACAGTATCAGAAACAGTCAACTTTACCGGGCCGAGTGATGATATCTGGAAGTTTTAGACTGCTGACTCAGACAAGGGCTCATGATTATTCAAGATTTTCGAAATTCTCAAAGTGCTGCAAGTTATGAACATACTGAAATTGAAATAAAAATCTGGTCTTAATTTTGACCGACTGATTTCAGATACCATAATTCCTCTAATAGAGCATCACCTCCTTCTAGTCACTTTGACCAAGTTTATATCCGTTCCTGTACCAGCAATGAAAAGTTAGTCAACTGATAAAATGTTTCCAAGCTGTGTTCAACATTTTGTCCTTGACAACTTTTTCCTAACTGTTTCAGGAACCGAGATAAATACAATAAAAGTGACTACAACATGGTTGCCGGTATAAAGGAAACACGGTGCCGTTGCTTCTTGATAATTATACGTTTGTTTTTCCACCACGGGTGGTATTCATATTTATGAAAATGAATACGAGAAATTTCAGTTCATAAAGGTTAAAAAAGGATTACGGCCTGAACAGTTTCTGCTTTAAAAAATGCATGTGTAGAGTCCAAAAATCGTAATGAAAAAAACATCAACGATTCCTCTATACACCGGAGCTCTTCTGCTGGGATGTTTCCCCGACACTCTGCACTCCGAATCTTGTATGCGACAATTGATAATTCCCCAATATCAAGTTACATTTTCATCCCGTTTTTTCTCTCTCCAGAATCTTCGGTTTCCTTCTGCAAATATCTTTAATGCCCAACCGTCATGGTTCATTGAGTTTATCCTTTCGAAATACTGAAGAGTTCACTAATCTGAGTTGCGTCTTCAGATTTTAGCGAAACCCACAGCCAACTGTCTCAACGACTCGTTTTCCTTCGCCTCTTGTTTTGTACAAAATTCTCTGTCAGAGCCAGCTGCAATGTTCTCAGGAGTTCCATCTATCTTCTCTTCGCAACTTTTTCACTTTACACCGTTTTGAAGTCCAAGTTGTTTACTTCGTATTTCCGAGGTCCCCGTCGCTTTTCACTCGTCTCATTTTACGGCCCAGCAGATTTCTCTCGGGTATCAGTTGAAGTGTTACACTTGCACCCTGTCTACAGAGGGAGAAGGGAACCGTTGAGATTGGCGTGGGCTCTCGCAAGAAGATAGATAAGAGCCAACGACAAGTGACGCACCCGGGCAACTTTTTTTCTTACTGATTTTGAGAATAACAAGAGAAAAAACTAAAGTGATCGCCGTGTCAGCGGAAAAAAAAGTGATGGTTGGAACGATTTTGACCGCCGAAAGGCAAATGGAAACTTTTATGATCGAAAAACGATTTCAGGATAGAAAATGGCATTCAAATGAGCTCCAAGAAGAAATTAGGTGGTAGATCACTACTGGATGGTATTATACCAGTTTGTGTAAGTTTGACTGAAAATAAAGTCAACGTGCAAATGCGAGGATCTTTACACTAAAATGCTCAGAAAAATTTCAAGTCGGAAGATTTGGATTCTATCAAAAACTGAAGTGAGACCAAACTCGCAAGTGTTGTTTTTGATGAAGAGAGCCAATTTTCACACTTGACCTTAACATGTACTCTGTGCTCTTCTTCTAAAACCCACGTACCCCCACCTGCAGCCTCAAAGATCATTTCGAAGGGAAATCACAGACACTATCAAAAACTTGATAAGGTGATAGAAGGGCTGTTCAACCTGACATTTGGTGACGCAGACAGGAACAAATCGCAAAATGAAATCAGACATTAGGAACAGTGATAAGTGTGGCCGAATGGTCTAGTGGTATGATTCTCGCTTTGGGTGCGAGAGGTCCCGGGTTCAATCCCCGGTTCGGCCCATTCTTTTTTCAAAGTTTTCCTGGTCGGGACCGTTCTTTGAAAGTACATACAGGAAGATATTGGATCTGGTATTTTTTAGTGTAAAACTTGACATTTTTGTGAAAAGTGACTGCTGTTGACTCAAATTTTTCGAAACTTTGTGGATTCTCTAGGTCACGCTGAAGAATATCGTGCAAAAAGTTCAAAACTTTTCATGACTGTACTCATTTTGCACTGAAAATCGAAAAACATACACACTTTCGAGCGATACTGTATTTCAACTTCTTGAGTAGGTTGTACATTTCATACCCTCTTCAAAATGAAAACAGTTCCAGTAATACCAGTCCCTTCGAACACCTAATAAAGCAATAAACTTCAATGTTTTCCCTCTATCTGTTTTCTTTTCGCTGAACTAAACTGCGATATCGCTACCCGAATCTTTTACTATCTTGATGTGCCTACCAGTTCTACCAAATAACGCATTGCTATAAAACGCGCGTGTGTCACCAGAAGAATCATTCAACTGGCGTGCCTTGGCATTCTAGAATCACCATGGAGTCTCCAACTGATCTTCGCCTGAAGGCCTACCGTCTCATTGCCTACTCGGCAGTCGGGTTCTCGGTGACCGCCGCTGTTGCTTTGTGCTTGACTCTCCCACTCATCTTCACCTATGTCGAGAATACCAAGACTCAACTCCATCGCGAGTCTTTGTATTGCAAGGTAATTCGATTGACAATTCAGTAATCTCGTAACTCGTTTCCAGAACTCGGTGAAAGACATGTGGTCTGAGATCAACAACGACGTGGCTGTGAACAGAACGGCAAGACAGGCTGGATACTCTTCTGGAGGCGGTGCTGATGCTGGAGCTGCTGCTGGAGCTGGAGGTGGAGGTGGATGCACTGGATGCTGCAACCCTGGACCAGCAGGAGTCGGAGGAGCGCCAGGAAAACCTGGAAAGCCCGGAAAGCCAGGAGCACCAGGAGCTCCAGGAGCTCCAGGAAAGGGAGCCGCCGCCCCATGTGAAGCCAAGACTCCACCACCATGCCAACCATGCCCAGCAGGACCACCCGGACCACCAGGACCAGACGGACCAGCCGGAGAAGCCGGACCAGCAGGAGAGGCTGGATCCCCAGCCGCCCCATCGCCACCAGGACCACCAGGACCTCCAGGACCAGCAGGAGCACCAGGAAACGATGGAGCCGCCGGAGCACCAGGAACAGACGGAGCCGCCGGAGAGAGCACCTACCCAGAGCCAGCCGCCCCAGGACCAGCTGGACCACCAGGACCTGTCGGACCACCAGGACCAGACGGAGCGAGCCCAACTGCCGCACCAGGAGAGGCCGGACCAAAGGGACCACCAGGACCAGCAGGAGCTCCAGGAGCCGACGGAAACCCAGGACCACCAGGACCAGCTGGAAATCCAGGAAGCGAGGGAGAGAAGGGAATCTGCCCCAAGTACTGCGCCATCGACGGAGGAATCTTCTTCGAGGACGGAACTCGCCGCTAATTCTCCATTTTCCAACATGGCGATCGACTGTATTCTATTTTGTCTTGCCAATAAATATAGAACATTCCAATCCAAAAATCAACACTTCAGTTAACATCTCTGTGAAGCAAAACTCGAATGCTCTGATGTTCTCACATCAGGGATATAAGGAGGAACTTGCTCCTCATTCTCGACTAGACCAAGATCCAAATGCCCAAAATCATGCGAGTATTTGTAACAGAACACACTGATCCACTCAATGTCGTAGATTGTTTGACTCGGGTCCAATCTCACAATCATCGTCTGATCGGTAATGTCTTTGAGCATTGGGCAAGCGCTGAAAACAATAATATGATCTACTCCCACTTTTTTGAATCTCACTTTGGTGTTGAATCTCTTCCGATAATAGTCGCCTTCTTCCCCGACTTTTGATCAATTTCTGTTCCAGCACCAGCGAAGAAATATCCATCTGAACCAACATTCCAGTTAATATGTATGAAACTTTTTGATTAGGTACCTGGAGTTTGAGAAGCCTTGTAGGAGAATCGCGGAATCTTCAGAGTTCTTGAGTCAATCACCTCAATGGGGTCAGAAATTATGCCGTACTCTCCAAAGAGTCCCATGTCGGGTTCACTTTCGAAACAGCAAAAGGGTTGGGGTGGTTTTTGGTTTAGGTTTACAGAAGAGATTATGTTCTGGAATAGAAAGTATTGGATCGAAGAACATAGTTTTTATTTTTTGTTTTGTTTTGGTATTATATCAATTGCTAGTATTTCACGAAACTTTATGGTGGCAAAGTTCAAACGTGTCTACAATTAATAAGACTGTTTCTTACAGCTATAGTAGATCAAAAATTGGCAACAAAAATTTTTAAATTTTCCTGTACTAACTAAGAAATTTTGTAAACATGAGCTTGATATATCAGTATACGGTGAGTTCAATTGGGAAGAGCAGGTTTTGAAATATATGTTCACGATTTCGAAACATGTTGTTGACCTCCAGAAGTCGCGTTCTGAGTTTTCGAGGTTTCGATAGATTACCTGGATCAGCTGAACGTTAACTTCAGAAGCTTAGAATTCGACTTCTGGAGGTCAACAGCGGTTTTCAAAGATATGAGCATAGTTTATAAACATTCCTTTTTCCAATGGTACCCAACACAATTCGAAATCTCACGGTCACGTTCACAACATTTCCGATCAAGGATCTAGTGTTTGTTCACAACTTGTCAAACCAAGTTAACAGTACTCAATTTGATCAACTCTCAACCTCTAACATGTTCGACGGATCCAGACTTTTCCCTGATTACACTATGGTCCCTCCCAGTTATTTTTTCCCTCCCAACACGTCCTCCTCATCCCCGACTCACCCCATTGACGTCCACAACGGCAAATTGCTTCCACTGCGCAGCTGAGCCCGTCATTTTGACAATTAGTCTCGTGTGTGTTTTGTGTTGCTCGCCTCCCAACGACACCCTGGAATGATGTGGTGTTCATTGTTATTGAGTGAGCCATCATTCGTTTAGATAATTGACACCCTCACAATTTTTCAATCCAGTCGCCATTTTTTGAAGAATGGTATTTGTAGATCTGCGGAACGCTTTTCTCGTTATTAGCGGATATGAATACAAATAGAACTGGAGCTGGAGCTGAAATTGAAAAGTGGGGAGTGTATCATTGTCAGTGACTGTGATTTACTTGGTTTGTTAGTTTTGAAGTCCAAAATCTGCAAGTGTGTCGAATTCACCAGAAAAACCTCTCCATTCACTTCCGTTCCACTAAACTCTCCCAAAGAAACTCCAAAGTACTCAACTGCATATGAAGAACCTGAAATTAGTGGTATTCATGTGATAGCTAAAGGAATGAATAAAAAAATGAGAAACCTACCAAGAAGTGATGTGATAAAGATAAGAAAACTTTCGTTCCTCATTGAATTGAACATAATAGAATAATACAAGGAAAGTGTTCTGAAGATTCCGTATGAATAGAATGATAATTCTACCCCCTCTGACCTATATGGCGGAAACTGGTCAGGTTCACAACTGTTTGCCTCGAAACAGCTTCGAAGAAAAGACGAAAGCGAAATCGCGCTTACTGCCTTTGGACGTCAGTTCTTCCCATTCGCTCATTTTCTTCTTCTATCTATCAGGTACACTGTAAAGTTTATGTTTTCTGTTGTCTTGTTGCTGCCTTCACCGTCTGCAAGGACAGTGTAAAGAAGGTTCAGCGAGAATCGCCCGCGGTCATTTCATTGAAAAACGGAAGACATATTGGCCTTCGGCGAAAATGGAGGGAGACCGACCTCGATGAATTTTTGATGGGGTGGAGAACTGGTTTGGGTTGGAAGTGCGAAATGTTTGGATGATGCGTTTGCTGACGATGAAATTTAGATTTCATGGAATAAAACGAGAAAAAGTCAAGTTTTCAGACACTATTCCGGGATGGTACCAAAAATGTACAGTGTACAATACACTTGAGCTGAAAGTCAGTTTTCCATTTTCTTGAAGTTTGATAGAGATTCTCCGATCTTGAAGAAAATTTCGAACGTCTACAGTGCTCCACATGAAAATATATAAGTATTTTTCGAATACGTCTTGATTTTTGTTCCAAAAAAAACGACTGTTTTCAAAGTTTCCGAATGAAATACGAATAAAACTGCAACCATGGTGCGAAACCCAGAAATTGGACGTTCAATAATTTGGTTTTCGAGATTTTTGTTGATGTTCAACATTCAGTGATAGTGAAAATTCAAAAAAAATCTATGGATCTTTGAGGCAAAATGGAAACATTTGAGATATTGGAAATGCGCTAGTTAACATTTCTGCTGCTTACTTTTGATTTTCAAGAAAGTTGGCTGACAATAAAAATGAAGGTCTAATATTGTTGAACACGCCCAAAACCCAAAGCTTTCAAAGAAAATTGGGTAGTTCAAAACTACTTTCTCAACGGCTTCAACTTGATAATTTTGCACTACATTCCATCGAATTTGATATACATTTTATCAGTGTTTAGTCATTATTGTATCCTCGTGCTCTGTTGGTCAGTTTGAAATCCGCAACTCTTATTTCTGGTTACATTTTTGCGAAAAGTACATACTTTGACCTGACTTATTCCCAAATATTGCGATTTCAAATATGTAATTTCTCACGAAACCGTCAATCTTTCAAGACAGACTACATTTTTTCTTCATTTAATCAGTTTCACATTTCGAAGGAACCTTTCAATCTCCAAACCCTCGCTCTGCAAAACGTCTCCTTGAGCTCTCTTCCAAATTCAGTTGACACCACAAACCTGACGATTCCTTAGGCTAGAGACACCCCTACCATCACCACAACCCGAAACCCAGAGCAAAGGGCACCTAAAAATTTCTAATGAGATTTCCTCCTCCCTCTTCTCGCCCCGGGACGACGGCTCTCCTCCATCGTTGCTCGTCTTCCCACGTCTTCCGTTTTTCGCCATCTACTCTTCCTCTTCTCACCATCTGGAGGCATAAATAGGGACACGACTGCGCAACGTCGGAAAAAGAGCAGATGTGCTTCTTCGCATTCGTCTTGCTGGGCATTCGCGCACTCGTGGCCGGATTACATCACCGCCCTGCTCCACCCCTGCCATTCGTCAACCCGATTTCCATTAGTGGTGATGAAATGCGCCCCGCTTTTTTTCCTAACCCAAATGAAAATGAAAATGCAATGAATGCAATGGGTCCTTCCGAAAATCTCTTCTTTTTCTTGCAGGATGTACTATTGTACCACTCTATTAGGAAGATTGAACTTTTTTGTTAGCCAACTCAAAGTAATTTGAAAGTTCCAAAGCCACTACTTCAGATGAAAACTTTGACCCTTCTTTTTCGTTCTCTAACTTTTCCATACCTACATCCAAGTACTTGTCCTGAGGTCGTATGTAAGTGCCGCGTCGACTCATTTAGCACTTCCGAGCTCTCCGTGCTTCTTCAACTCGTTTTCTCCCCGTCCGCCTCCTCCTCGTCTTCCTCTTATCGAATTGCCGACGACAGCGAATAAGATGTCGGAAAACGAACTGACGGCACGACTTCTTCACAAATTTTCGCATTTTCCCCAAATTTTTTTGTGAGTGCTCAACAACACATACACACCCACATGTTTTTTTTGGCATGCTCTTGTAGTATCTTGAATCGAACTTGAGATGAGAATCCATTCGCTTTCAGATATCTTTTTTTGTTTTTTGCCACTTGAGACTAGAGTGGGCATTTTTCAAGCTTTGAGAGATTTTTTGGAATATCTGAATATCTGAGGGGGTCATATTTCACCTGCCCTTGAAAGGTTCGTAGCAAAAAGTGTGTAACTCCGGAATTTGAATATTGTTTTCCAGATTCTGTTTTCTGTATTTAGGTTCGTTTTCTGATTCTGAGCATCGATTATGAACCTTGGCAGACTTTGCACAAGTTATTGATATCATAAGTCGTATATTTGATGGAAACTTGAAACGTTTGACAGTGTACTTCTCTCAAGCATTTTCAAACATAATGAATAGTCATTGTGTAAGAGAAGTACACGATGCAAACCCAAAGTTTCCAATTTGGAGAATCTGCTAATACTATAAATCAACTGACGATAGTGCTTGGGTCCTACTGTTGAAAATTAGGTAATCATAGAGTCGTCCGAAAAGTCGTCGTCGCTTTGTTGATAGTATGGTTGTTTGGCTATGACAAAAAAAATTGGATTGAGAAGGTTCAGAAGAGTATTATCAACATTCACTTTGTTGCTGGAAGTTGTTTACAATTTTTGAAACAGTTTGCTACCGTATCAAAACCATATATTTCTAATACTATTCATCCTACTGAGGTACCATTCCACTCCCAAACTCCTATATCCTCAAACCCAACATCCCAGCGTAACCCATACTTCCTTCTCATCTCTCAAAAGCCAAAAGCTCGCATTTCTCCTCCCCGGATCCCGGCGACAAACAAAAGTCCAAGATTAAAAAACTAAATTTCATTACTTCTCCCAGCTCTCCTTCCATTTCTCCAACTATTGTTTGTTCATGATGCTATGTATTCTGAAGAGAGGACGAGGGCGAAGAACTCAAATTTCAATCCATCCACACACACATACACACATCCTCTCTTCAACTCTATACACTTTCTTTTCATTTTCTGCCTTTTTCGAGCCCCATCACCATCGCCACCATCTCCACGGTCAACCAGCACAGGAACAAGCCTCGGTTTTTGTTTCTAAACGTTCTCCTCCATTGTTGTTGCTCAGCTACTAAATAATTCTCACTCCTCCTGCACATTTCGCATCCGGGGGGTGCCCACTGAACAACTGGAGCACAAGAGTTGAATATGTGCATGTTGAAATCCATTTCTCACACATATTTCGCTCCATTTCATATTCAACACTGGACAGGGCTTCTGCTGTTCAAGTGAGCGAATAAAGGGGCGACTCTCTTCCTACGTGCACCTCATTAATTCGGACCCCCGCGCGGGTGAAGAAGTGTGTCTCCATGCTTCTTGTCCCGAATGCACTATTACTCCATAATAACGCCGTGTTCTGTACGTGGGGGGCTCTTTTCCATCTGTGCCAAACCCATTCGCTTCTTGTCTGACTATGACTACCCGACCAATTAAATGACGGCGGGAAGAAAGTAGTAGCATAGCCATCACATTTCCGGAAAAAGATACTAGACAATGATTTGTACTTTTCTCGTTGTCATATCTATCGGAATTTGACATTTTTATTACCCTCACATGATGGTTCTCCAACATAACACATTCTTTGAATGTACAACTTACGAGCAACCCAAATTTCTTGTTGATTTCGAGATTTTGAAGAGTTGTTGATACTTTTTGAGATTCACTGAGAAGAAAAATCGTTTGACTAGGGAGTCACTGGCACAAAGGCTGAAGTTAAATAATGAGCCATAGACAATTGGAATCTTCAAACAATTTTCAATCTACTCATATCACGAATTTTGGCGAAACACCTCGCATTTTCGAAAAGAACGAGTCGAAAAACTGAAAATAAGTAAATCATCAATGAATTTCGTGTATAAATTTACTTTACAAAAAAAACTACGTCACAAAAAAACACCGTGAATTCCTATGAAAATTCACTACTTTTCAGTAATTTTAACCTATTTTTCATGAAAATGCACATGGATTTATTGAAAATTTATTGAGCTTTCCGATGGTACATGGTTCATAATGATACTCCAACATCTCTCGGAGAAAAAATTTACACTGGTAGCAATAGAGCACGTTTGAAATCCCTAATTTCGCTCTATATATGTGCAATTTCAGAGAAAACTCGTTTACAATTTCTAAAACAGGCACTGGTTGGACAAACGTTTGGATCAAAAAAAAAAAGACTATGGAGTCGAAATTAGTTTTAACTACAAAACTTGTTCTACACTAAAGACAATAAAAAATCTGAACAGCTAAAAGTTACGAAAGTTCGAAAAGTTTGTTTAAAAGTTTTCAGTGAAAAAAAGATCAAAAAGTAACCATGGAAACGTTCCTTTGATGTTCAAACAAATTTTCACAATCAATCAAATTTTCGAGGGGAAAAATTAATGAACACAAAAGGAAAACAAAACACAGAATTTGCTCGAGAAAGTATGTGCATAAACTGATGAGACTTGTTTTTCTTTGTTTTCTGTTCTTTTTCTAGTTTTTTGTTGCGTTTCTTGTCTATCCCGCTAGTTTTAGCGGCCTACACTCGTTGCATACTACTACTACTATTACTACTTGGTCTGGCGGGGGGATAACACAGAAAAGTCTCTGTCACTCTTTTTCTCTTCCCCATTCCTTGTCCCATTTCTACTCGTATTCCGTAAGAGGGAAAGAGGCCCTTTTTGGGGCTGGGGTGAGAGCGGGGGGAAACGGGGACCTCTGGCATGAGCATACCGAATCGAGAGAGTGAGAAAAGAATCGACGTCTTCTTCTTCTTCTTCTTCGCCTTCTTCTCCCACCACGGCTTATCGCCCGTGCCTATTGAGCAGGCAGGCAGCGTTGCTCCACGCTTTCCATTCATTTCGCGCCAAGAAAATTCCCTTTTTCTCTATCCGGCCACCCTATTTTTGTTCTCTCTTCCACTTCAATTTCCTTCGTAGTCTGTTTTTTTTGTCTTTTTTTTTGGCTCGCCTCCATTTTATCGTCTAATTTGTTTTGTCTGCTTTCGAGAACAATTTCCTTTTTGGAATCTTTGTTCGTGTTTGATTTGATAGGGGTGACTAGTCATTTACACGCTCTAGGTGCGTGCGCACTCAAGCAGAAGAGGTGACTAAACAAAATGATGAAAATCAGATAAGAAGACGTGAACGTGTATGGAAGTGAACTTGAGATTGTCATGAATCGAAAAATAATGAAAATAGTTAAGAAAAATACTGGTGCAGCTGTTATGATTTGGTGTAGTTTGTGGGCGGAGTTTCAATTGGAAATTCTGAAAAAAGTAGTTAATAACCTTCGAACAAAGACTACGAAAAATTGTCTATTTGTAATTTTCTAATATTATCCAAGAATCGATAATATAACAACTGATACAAGCTATAAATCATATTCAGTGATTCATTGGATTTCGAAATATCAAGGATCTCAAATGTCTTGTTTTGAAAAATGTGTAGTTCTTTTTCGATAATGTTTTTTAGAAAAAAAAATTACACCGCAAAAATTATGAAAAAATTTCTTTAGTGAAGGAAGACACATTTTACACATTTTACTCATGAAATTTCTGGTTCAATATCTTTAAAAAGAAATTTGCCAACAAAAGTGTGTACTTCAACCCAATTTCCACAAATTCGAGTACCCAATTCCATTAGATCTAATTTGACTCCTTCATCTGCCTCTTCTTTTTCTTCTAAATCCATCATCCATCACGAAATGAGCTCCCAATTTTAATACATCTTACGACAGCGCCCCCCACCATCACACTCTAACTCTTTCAATTCTTCTTCTCTCCTTCTCCAACTCAAATTTTTTATTGGTCTCTCTTTTTTTTCTGTTAGCCCAGGACCATCGGGAAGGATGGATGGACTTCTCCATCCTATCTTACCCCTTTTAACGGGAAAAGTTCTCTGAATCTCCGGAACTTTTCGCATCTCTCATTCTTTTTTAGTGAGTACTCCCCTGGGCAGTAGCAGTGCAAAGAGCTGGTGTGCTTTGGCATTGTGTGTAGTGCCAATCCTGTTAAATTCTTCCAAATTCATTGGATGGGAAGAAAAAAGCGGATGCGATTTTTTCTTCCCTACATGACTTCGTGTTCCGTTATGACAACATTCCTTCCGATTCAATTATACAGGAAGTTCCCAGAGAGAATATCTATTTCAGAGAGCTGCCTCACGGAGAGCAGGAGAATTTGTTGCCCACCGTTTGGAAACCAAGGAAGCAAAAACTTAGCCGCATGACTGCGCTCGTCCATCGAGCGAAGTCTGCACATGTTTGAAGCTCTCAAGGTGAGTCGAGACATTTTTTTTTGTGCAGAAAAAAAGTCAAGTTTTGGAACTAGATTTGACAGCGATGACAAATTGTGGCTCGATACAAAATCTGACTGAAAATCTAACAAATATAAAACGAAAAGTTAAAAGCCATGTCTTCATACATTTTATGAAAGTGATTTGATAATAAAATACGTCACTCACAATGCAAGAAAATTGTAGAAGTCGAGAAAGTTCAACGAAAATTTTTTTTTTGAAGCTAGTATTAGTTTTGAAAAATGAGTTGTGTACTTTTGATAACTTCAGAAAAAAAAACTGTATGGGACAAACTGAATTATGAACTTCGAAAACTTTGAAAAAACTTTGTCATTCAAGTATAGCGGTTTCAAAAATGTGTTCTGAAACGTCCAATAAGAAATTCCGAGTCATAAGGTTATCCAATGAAAATAGGAAATTTTTACAAATGAGTTCATGTTTTGTCAATGTCAATGAGTTGACTCATCTAAATGTTCATAACCCTCAATGGATACTTGAAGCTTCGGAACTCAAAATATTTCAATTTCTGAAATCGGATTTTTGTCCTTTTAAAGTCATTAAAGTTCTCAGAGCAATAAGCCAGTTATCCTAGTACTTTAGGCCCAAAAACATAATCGTACCCAACCGTTTGTGTTGGTTGGAAGTCTTGAAGAACCTCACAGTTCGAAGCTAGTATAAGTCTCAGAGCGATGCTACAGGAAAAACATCGAATTGTGATATTTAAAAACGTCTGAAGAAACTTTTAAATTCTAGAAAAATCTTGTCGTTTTTCTGTATGGTTTCAATTCAAGATTGGTAAAAGTCAATCCGGTTAAAATTCCAAACCGAAAATCAAATTTCATCAGCTTCTACTAGAATTTATCATTCAAAAAGAACCTTCCGAAATTTCAGCTTCACAGCTCACTTCTTGATCTCACTGACCAACGCAAAAGTTCCGACTTTCCACAACTCTCTCCTTCCATTGATTATTCCCACCTATAATCCATTTTTCCCACCCCTAATGACGTCCATCGCCAACTTTTGATTCCACGTGCATTCCAATCGGGTGCAAAAAGGAAGCCGCCTAATCCGCAATGGGAATTGTCTAGCATTATTGCACCATCACTGCTCTTTTGACTTTAAGAAGGGGGAGCGGCCACTGTGTGGGGGCTAAACTACATTATTCAGTCACGTTTGTCGCGCGTTTCAGAGGCATTTAACGATAGGATTGGGAGCTCTTTGGGTAGATTTCAAGATCAGATTAGGTTTAATGGATAGAGAGAGGGGAAATGAGTTTCTAGTTTCTAGCGTAGAGGTTTCTAGGAAAAAAATACAATATTCGGAGATTGGCCAGTTTTTTGAGTGTGAGCTTGAGATCTATTTGATGGTCTTGAATGACGTAAAATGATGAAATATCCCTTATGGAAAATGGAAAAATATTGGCAACCAAGATGACATAACAACCTCATTTGAAGATCCATCAAAACTATTGTTATTTTCGCCTAATGTTAAGGAGAAATTTCTTGAATGTCCCATTAATTTACTATTTCATCTTCCCTGTTTTCGTCGTCTGCCATTCTAGAGTAAAATGGAAAATAGTGAAAACGCTCGTCTGAATTTCAATCCAAAGCTCTCAATCCAAAATTGGATTTGAACCCTCTCTTTCTATGAGTCAGAGAGCCTCTATTCATTTTTTCTGCATTTTCAAAGAAGCCAGTTGCGATTTTTTTTTTGAAAAATAGTACTCTGAGTTTTGTGATTTTGTAGATTTGCAGTCTATTAGATGTTGAAAAGTGTGGAGCTTTTTGAGGGTTGATCATTTTGCAAATTGACCCACACTATTAGAAAGAGTCCAAACTGAAAAACGTTCGATCGTGTTTTTCAAAATCTAAAAGCAACTTTCTAATGATCTTCATGCACCGTGAAAAAACGGCTAACTCATCTCTAACTTATAAAACAACAGTTTGGTTTTCTGAAGAGTCTCTAGAGGGTTTAGATAGACAGTATAGTTTCTTAATTGAGAAGTTCTTGTAGATGAGGTATCAAAATTTTGTTTCCCCAAATCATATTACTCATATCAGTTTCATCAGATTTATGAACGCCTCAAATTTCAATCACACTTATATTAGGCTACTACCAAAAACTTTCTGATACTGATATTCTGGATTCACAGACTCCTATTATTAGTCCCCTCTGAGGCTCTGAAATTCATCAGCACCAAAACAATTTCTCAAAACTCCTAACGCATTAGAAAAAAGATCATCTGAATGGAAGAAAAACGGCCTGGAGGAAAATGCGATGAGATGAGATAGAAAAGACAAAGAGCCGGGGCGGAAACGAAACGGATGAACTGACATTCTAAAGGCAAAAAAGGGGAAGAGACAGAGCCGTATATATACAACACACTATTCTAAAGCCCCATCCGAAGCTCCACGGCAGCGCCGAGCTCCGTTGCACAGACACCAAACCGGATCAATATTGAGACGAACGAAGTCTCGGTGAATGAACTGAAAAGGATACCTCCCCCACCCTTCTCCTTACTCTAATACATCTTCTTTCCGCCTTTCTTCACTGCTCCTCGAAAGTGCCCCCGGTGTGAGTCCCGGTGCTTTTCACCCCTCCTTTTCATCGTCTTCCTCTTTTCATTTTCATTCTCGACGTCCTCGAGAATCCAAAGAGAGACAGAGGAAGGCAGGAAACTGAGAATGGACTCTTATTATACTAGTTTTCCGGCTCCAATTCCCAGCGAACCCTGTATGGTTAGTTTATTTTAGTTGTTTACGGGTGGATGGAAACAGGTGAAAACTTGTTGAGATTTTCAGAAATTCGTACGTTGAATCTGACTTTTACAAAATAGTTAGCACATTAAAATTGGATGTTGAATGTAAAACTGAACTAGTTTTTTTGTGTTTGAAGTTCATAATTCGATAACCGGTATCCTAAAAATTGGCGAATCGGGATTTCACATCGTTCATCCTAAGGAAAGAATCTTCAGATATTGCCAATTTTGAAAATCATCTTTTGTTTGCCCCTATTCCATATTTTCAAGTTTAGCATTCAACCTATCTAACAAAATTGAGAACGTTTTGATGATAGAATATCCAAACTATTGTATGCTCACAGTGGATACTGTAGAGAACTGAAAAAGGTTTGACTAATGTACAGTGTCTCAGAATTGGAAACACTGTGAGTTTAAATGATTTCTGTCATTTCTATCGGTGAATCTGAATATTTAGTCAGTTGTGGCCTACAGTAAGTCCTAAAATTTCGATCATCATCCCATCAAAAAATAGCGCAAGTGCTGCTATCTTACTTCAAATGTACTCATGTGAATTTAGTAAAAAGTTTTCATGTTTCTTTATTTCCTGGTCAGTTTCAGTGATTTTCACACAAAATTCAAGAAAAATGATCTCAAAAACATACATCACTCATGTGGTGAGACGCCTTGATAGACATCTTTCAAATAAAATTACCGAAGTAATACAACATAAAAATTCGACAGACAGCGTTTGAAGACGCACCCGAATTTTGGTTTGGTGGTAATGTTTGCCTTCCTGCTTCTTTAATGCTGCTTTACTATACGCGATGTATTTGACATTACAGAATTCGGGAAAAACTTTCCGATAACAAGAAATTATCCAGATTTGCGCAACATCTGAGAAAAACCGCGTTGTTGGAAATTAATTTTCCATCTATCGAAATGAACCGCTTCTTCTACCTACAAAAGCCTGTGAGTCTCGGTCAACTTATTATTGACGCGAGAGTTCATCTTTCTTTCCTGTTTCTCAAAATTTAAAACTGAAAACACCACCATTTCGTCATCATTTGAATTATTCATTTTGATTAAAAATCGTGACTCTCCCCTATTACCTTATGTTGAAGTGTGAGATAGATAGCATCTAAAAAACAATACGAACAACATGTTGGGTGCTTAAAAACAAAGACATTCCCATCGCCCACTAAAATATAAAACATCGCGACAAAAAAGTAATTCATCATCATACACCCCAGAAGGGAGATACATATGGAGAAGCATATAATTGCTGGTAGACTGACAGCGAAACGAAAAAATAGAACGAGGTGGCTCATTCAGTCATCCTGCTCTCACGCCAGTTCGCCCATATATTCATCGGGTAGTCACCTGCAATTTTCCATACATTCACTGAGCACCCCATTCTGGGCACCTTTGTGGAGGGTGTTGGGTGCTTATCGTCGTCAAGAGGACAAGAAGGCACTGCGGAAAAAGGCGGTCGCCAGAGGCCGGGTTGGCGTGTGCGTGTATGTGCTCTTTTGTTCTAAAAACCTCTAAAAACCTGGCCAGTCACCTTTTTTCGTTTTGTGGAGCGGTGGCGAGCGAAAACCTGCTGTCGGTCACATATATTACTAATATTCTATTCTCACCCAACGTTGGTCATGCTCAAGTTTGTGAGGAAATCTCCAAGAAGCCAGTGTACGGTTAGTGCGTGTTCAAGTACAAGACATTACCAAAAGTGAGAACATCTGTGCGTCAACCATAAAGACTGTGATAAAACTTTGTTCGGGTAATCCCTTGTGATGAGCGTCTGAGACGTCACCAGAGCCTATTATGTTTGTGAGGGTTTTCTTCGACACTGTGTGTGATTTTCAGCCTCCTATATTGATTTTCCTCATCGCTGCATTCTCGTTTGCGACTAGTAGTTACTCTGAGAAGACAATGTCTGAAATAGAGTGTCCAGGTGTAAGTTTTGTTATGAAAGAGATTGCCATTTTGGTAGAAATCGTGTAGAGCTGAAAAAATAACCACAGGTCATGCCAGTAACAAGTAAAAATGCTCACTTAGGTTTTTGCATTCAAATATCGTTAAAGCCTGTTGATTAATTTTGAGATTAACCCATCACAATTTCAGAGGTTCGTACACACCTCCAAAAATCAACGTTGCCCTTTTTCTCAATCCATTTTTTCGTTACTTTTTTGCCACTGGTAGATCAAGGCTTCAAGTTTTTAGAGGGCAATTTAGGGTTAGTTTGATTTACCAGGACTAAAAACAAGCACGAGGACTTATGAACCAATGATTGAGTTTTCTCCCCTCAAATCACTTTCAGCCCCAGTTTTGGTCTAGCCAGTTCAGGGTAAAGGTGGAATGTTTATAAACAGTTATTGCTCAAGTTTTTTTGCCGCGAAATGTCGCTTGACCTTCCAACTCGGAATATTTCCATGTTACAGTAAACCTGGCCTTTTTTCCAACATTTCGATTAGTTGCTATAAGAGTGACAAATTGTCTACTAAAAGCTCCAAAATTTCCATCTCAAACTTAGTTCTGCTTGAAAAACAAAAAAAAAACAGCATGCAAGCCACCAAAAAAAAGCTCTCTTGATGGATAAAAAAGCACAGGCTAAAAAGCGTGCTCACTTGACACCATCAAGATAGTTATTTGCTTGCGGTTGCAATAAAACTAGTACAGAATAAATTGGCGGTCATAGAATGTGAAGGGAGAAGAGTGATGGAGACCAGAATTGCTGGAGAACAAGGAAAAGAAGAAGAAGAAGAAGAAAAATGCGGAGGAGAAGAGGATGGGGCGCCGTCGTGTTGCTGGAGGCTCTTTCTCCATCTTCCCGCCTTTTGTTTTTCAACGCGCCACCACCACACACCCTCGGCTTTCCACCATTTTTCTCTTCCATTCAATGCTCTGAGCGTCCACTTTGTGTTCATCCGAACGTTTTTAGACACTTACAATATGCTTTAGTTGTTTGGAATTTATGGTTATAGATGCTGAAACTTAAAACAAAAACTCATAAGCTCAATTTTCCTACATTCAGATTTTCAGCCCAAAAACTAAATTTGCATCCTTTTCAATCTTCTTGTTTCATAACTTAACCATTTTTTATTACAGGAAGTACTCGGTGAGATAAATACCAAACTGGCCGCGGTGAATAATGAGCTGAACTCGAAAATCATGTCGGAAAACATTGTATCGACGCGCCCGGTGGCGCAGGCTCAATACTGTGGTCCATACAAGCTTGAGAAGACGCTTGGAAAAGGTCAAACTGGTAAGCTTTTCTGGATTTCGCAACTCGTCCCTCGAAATTGTCAATTGTTGACCAGTAATTTGAAATTCTGAAATTCCCTCTTTTCGTTCTATCCCATGGGGGCTTGAGCCGGGCTGCTGCTGCTCAACAAATATGCAAATGACTGTTATGGCTCCAGGGCTCCAGGGCTCTTATTTATGTGCAGAACTGACAAGCCTCTATGGTTAAAAAATTGCAAAGATACTACAGAAAGGAATTTCCGAAATTAAAATTTTTTCAGGGTTGGTCAAAACGGGAACGCATTGCATTACGGGCCGCAAAGTGGCGATCAAGATAGTTAACAAGGAGAAACTCAGTGAATCGGTGCTTCAGAAGGTGAGGCTTTGAGCCAAAAGGTTTGATGTTGGTTTACTGACATGAAATGTTACTTGAATGTGTGAATTTCACCATCAGAAAGAGCGGGTTTTGAAAAGTTAAATGACGTTGTAAAAATTCACTCTCGACCTCCAGAGAACTTGTCAATTTCTGAAGATTGCTTTCTGCGAAACTCCAACCCCTTGATTGTGCAAAACACCAAAATTCAGAAGCTCAGAACTCGTTTTCTGGAGTTCGATAGTAGTTTTAAAAAACGTTATCATACGTTTTAAAACCTGCTCTTCATAATGGTACTCATTTTCTGAGAGTGTAGATCAAAACGTTTCCCATGTTCCGTTTTCCCATTCCACATCATCATCCTCATCATTATGTGTCACTTCTCATTCTCCGGTTAATCCCTTTCCGGCTCTACAAGCACACACATACCCCTGAGCAACGTTTTTTCTCTTCTTGGCTGCATTTTTGCTCTTCTCCAAAGGCGCGGACAAAAAAAACGAGAAGAGGTTTCTCAAAATGTGTGTCTTACGGATGCTGTCATTTTTCAACCAATCGCCTTCTCTGTTGTCTCTTCTTTCCGTTGTTACATCTGTCTCTTTTTGGACAACTCTCTCGATTTTTTCTTTATTCTTCTATTTTTCTTATTCTCGGCACTTGAGAATTGAAATATATCAAATGAAGAAGAAGAAGGAGATGAAGATGGAAAAAACTGAAAAATAAGTCAATATGGTGGGAGAAAGAGAAAAATAGAAGATGAGGAATGGAGAACGTGAATGAGAAGGGTATATTATAAAATGGAGAAGAAAATAATAAATATCCTCATTTCCATATATATTGAAAATTGGAGCATTCCAGGTCGAGCGGGAAATCGCTATTATGAAGTTGATAGAGCACCCCCATGTGCTCCACTTATACGATGTATACGAAAACAAAAAATATCTGTATCTCCTTCTGGAACATGTCAGTGGTGGGGAACTGTTCGACTACCTGGTGCGGAAAGGACGGCTAATGTCGAAGGAGGCGAGAAAATTCTTCAGGCAGATCATCTCGGCGTTAGACTTCTGTCATGCTCATAACATTTGGTATGGTTCACAAGTACTTTAGTAGATGAAGTTGGAGATTTTCAGTCATCGAGATTTGAAGCCAGAGAATTTGCTGCTGGATGAAAGGAATAACATCAAGGTGGCTGACTTTGGTATGGCTAGTTTACAAGTAGAGGGGTCCATGTTGGAGACAAGTTGTGGATCGCCGCATTATGCATGTCCAGAAGTCATACGGGTGAGTATATCTTTATTGAATTTCAGCTGGATAATGCTGTGAACGAGAATATGCCACTGTGGTATGACAAAACAGATCTTGAAACTATGTGACCTCCAGATGTCGAGTTGTGAGCTTCTGAAGTTCGCTCACAACAAACTACAAAACTCGACTTCTATTTGTCGATTACATTTTTATTACGTTTTTATACGTTTTAAAACATGCTCTTTCTAATTGTTCGTCACATACTGAAGTGTCAGATCTTCCGTTCACAACATTCCCGAGTAAGGAAACGAATCTAGTAGAATCACAAGCTCGGCATTAGATAATAAGGCCCACTAGATCAAAACGGAAACGGAGGTTTCAATTGGCACTTTTTGCCATGAAATGTTGTGAACCTGACCATAGACACCGCAAGTTTGTGATAGCTGCTGTTGGAACGATGAGGTTTTGAAACATATTTCCAAAGTTTTGAAACTGACATCTAGACGTGAATTCATATTCTTCTGAATTTTGTTTCTGCATGGTTTGTCTCCTAGAGCTTTAGAATAGTCTTTAAACCTCTAGTAATAAGTTGCGAAACTTCCTTTTTCCAATGGTTCCCACCACTCGAGTGCCATGGCCAAATTCACATCATTGCCTTATTGAAAAACTTTCTAATTTCCAGGGCGAGAAGTACGACGGCCGAAAAGCAGACGTCTGGAGTTGTGGTGTGATCCTCTACGCCCTACTCGTGGGAGCTCTTCCTTTCGACGATGATAACCTAAGAAATCTTCTCGAGAAAGTGAAGCGTGGAGTATTCCATATCCCACACTTTGTGCCCGCCGATGTTCAAAGCCTACTTCGTGCGATGATTGAGGTGGATCCAGGAAAACGATACTCTCTGGCAGATGTGTTCAAACATCCATGGGTATCTGGAACAACAAAGGGGGATCCTGAATTGGAGCTTCCAATGTCGCAAGTGGTCCAAACTCATATTATCCCTGCGGAAGACTCGATTGATCCGGATGTTCTACGTCATATGAATTGTTTAGGGTGCTTCAAAGATAAGCAGAAGTTGATCAATGAGCTGTTGTCTCCAAAGTAAGTCACTCAGAATAATGACGACATTCTGCAATACGTTCAACTTTTCAGGCATAACACCGAGAAAATGGTGTACTTCTTACTACTCGACCGAAAACGTCGCCGTCCAGCCAACGAAGACGAGACAGAAATCGTGCTCCGAGGCTCTGTCCCTAACAACGATCCACCAAAGAAGCGAACGGATACAATAAGAACGTCAAGATATCCGATGGGTAGCATTGCTGATGGAAGTCCAATCAATCCGAGGAAGACTTACGGAAGGAATAGCAGATCTGGAAGGCACTCTAGCCTGGGCGGATCACCAACCGAGTCTCCAAGAAGTTCAACTAGAGATTTATTCGGATCTTCTACAAGTGGATCATACTCGGCTAGAGCTGGGGAGGATAGAGAACGAGGGAGATCTGCGTCAAGGTAATTATATGATCTCGGTACAGTTTTCTTATCTATTATCTATTTCAGATCCACAAATAGCTACCACTACTACACCCAACCTGTGGATCCGCAAACTCTTGCCGAAGCCGCTAGACATGTTAGGGAGGCAAGAGAGCAGGAGAGGCGAGAGAGTAGAGATAGTGGTAGAGGATCGAGCAGGAAAGAGAGTAAAGACAGAAGTGAGAAGGCTGCAAGTGTTAGTAGCAGTAGTAAAAACGATTCTTCAGCGGCATCATCTTCTTCAGTGGTAAGAGTATACCAAGGACTAACCTTGAAAAATTAAATTCCATATTTCAGCCACACAAATACAGTCCTCCATCTGTCATGTCGGAGAGTGTAGCCGTCCCAGGAAACTCCATGAACTCCACGAACTCTTCTTCAAATAGTCTCATAGCAGGAAACAGTCAAACAAGCATCGGGTCGACGAGTGGTCCATGGAGATCGAAGCTCAACAATATCAAGAACTCCTTCTTGGGCACTCCCCGATTCCATCGGCGGAAAATGTCGAATGGAACGGCGGAGAGTGACAGTGAGGACAGCCAGATGATTGACACGACAGAGTAAGTACATGACAAAGATATAATCATTCTGTTGGAGAATGGGCACTTGTCATTAGAACCAATCATCATAGCAAATCTTCAGCCTCGTCAAAAAGTCCTGGTTTGGATCGCTGGCCTCCAGCATGAGCGTAGAACGGGAGGACACTCATTGCGTACCTGTTCAAGGCAAAACTTTAAATAGCATCAAGGCTGAACTCATCCGAGCATTTCTACAAATCCACGAGCTCAGTCATTCGGTGATTGGTCAAAACTGCTTTCGAGTGGAGTACAAAAGAGGGCCGACAGCGGGTGGAAGTGTGTTTAGCCGTGGTATCAAGATGAATGTAAGTTTCGTTAGAAGCTTGGGGCTAAATAATTTTCAAGTTTCAGGTTGATGTAATCCCATCACCACAGCAAGTAGTAATGGCTGGAGAGACTCCAACCTATGTAGTGCAGTTCGTACTGTTGGCGGGTCCAGTGAGAAGGTTCAAGCGGCTCGTGGAGCATCTGTCGGCGATTTTGCAAAACACCACACAGCAGAGGTGGGAAAATTAGATTAGACACAATAAAAAAACTCATCTAAATTTTCAGAGCTGATCGTCAACAACAAGCGTCTCTAATGGTTCGACCACGACGGTTAAGCGATTCAAGTGTAGGAAGTGCTTGTTCAGATAGTGAGAGCAATGCGAGTAGTATCAACATGATTGCAAGACACTCGGTAAATTGATCTTATCATTTTCATTTCACAAGGTTTTGACTTCAGGATAAGTCGGAGCCCACCACCACTACAACATCTTCTGAAGCCTATGGTGCATCTCCATCGATGAGATCTGTTGGAAGTAGCACAGGTAACATTTCCTCCAGTTTAGCTTCTTTCACATCCTCTGTTCTCAGTAGTCTCCACTTCTCTTTCCCCTATCGCTTATCATCAACACTTCTTGGTTTCTAAAAATATTGTTTTTAATTTTTCAATCAATCATCTAAAATGTCTGTTTCCTTCTAATCCTAACACCAAAATTCAGGAGTATCATCGTAAAAATGGCAAAAAGGAAAGGTAAACTACTCACACACACCGCTCTATCCGCTGTTCCTTTGGTAGCCCTCCCAAGCCTTCTGGTTTCATATTCATTTTTTTCGCACGCTTTTCTTTTCAATAATCTTTTTTTGTTACACACGATTTTAAAACTTTCTTCATCTAACCTTCAGTAGTTTTTGATAGTGGTTAGTTTAACACGGAAAATTTTTGCTTTTTTAATTTGCGCTGCAATTTGTGAATTGTTTTGGTGAAAAGTTGAAATGCCAAAAAGCAAGAAAAAAAACTATCAAAACCACACCGTAAACTTCTAATATACTGTATTAGTAGCAGTTCGTTCGGCACGATTGGTGGTTTCAATTTCGAATAACCCAATCAACAGTAGTCCTAGAGCTTCACCTTATCCATCCCTTGCCCTCCATCATAATCTCTAACCCTTCAGCCGCCAACTCCTACAAATCGCCAACGCCTCACCGCCGTAACACCACCGCCGTTTCCGCTTCATCGTCGTCCGCCTCGAATCGTTATGCTCCAACTAGTAGCTCTTCTGGTAGTTACAGTAATGCTCACGACTACTCATATCAGTCAGAGTATTCGCAGAGAAACAATGGGTAATTTTTTGATGGAAAACTTCGTAAAGTTTAAAGTTTGAATGCATTAGTTACGATAACAATAACTTTTTCAATTCTTCAAAATCTCAGTTTTATGAAATCGACTCAGGTGGAGCCAACATACATATGTATTCCATTTTGGAAATCTCTAAAGTTTTGAAACTTCAAGTTTTTTTCTCCCGAACCGATCAAAGCGATTTCCTGAGCAATTCCGACAGAAATTTCCATGGAAAAGAACTTCGAAATACAGGAAGCTACGTTCTGTCTATCTTATCCTATTCTAACAAAAATTTCAAAAAAAATTAAACTCGGAAACCTGATTTTAAAAAACCTGCCTAAAAATAGATCTTGACCTCGAGAATCTCTAAAAATCGGACTCATTCGAAATTCATAAAATCCCATGTTCCAGCTCAAGTGCTCCGAAGAATCAATACTCGCCCGGCTCCCAACGCAGTTTTGCGTTTTCCGTGTTCAACAAGGCCGATAAAGTATAACTCTTCAATATACTACTATTAGCAAGTTTTCAGCCCCTTATCTATGTGTTGTGTTATAGACATGACGGTGATTCTTTTCTCAATCGTTTTGTAGCATTTTTCCATTTTCTGCTCATCAATTGGTCTTTTCTCTCCACCCACTCCCTTTTGGGGTGTCTTGCTTTGGTTCCAGCTTTAATTGTCCACAAATGTGACTCATTTTCATGAGTCATGTATCCTTTTGGTATTTTCGAAACACACTATCAGTATTAACTCGTCTATGTCTCTATTTTTCTTTCTTTGTAAATGTATGATAGAAAACGATTCCACTTTGACTATTGCCAAAATTTTCTCCATTTTACAATCTTCCGTTTTTCATCAAATCTAAGTCATACAAAGAAAAAAGATCTCTGTTTCCTGTGTACCAAAATATTCTGAAAATTACGCCTTCCATCATGCTATCATTATTTCTTCACCTTTTTTTCTTATTTCAAACGGACTGCTCTGGTTTTTCCTCGGTTCTTAAATACAACTTTTTTCATCTGAATCTCTTTTTTTCTTCTATTCTGAATAAAATCTGATGTAGATAGATTTTTCTGTTGATTGTCAAATGAGTTCTCAAAACACTTGCAGTTCTAGAAGTGTTCTGACCCTTAAGTTAAGATTTGAAGAATAATTTTGAATGGGTACAAATGGAAATAATTCCTGGTTTTAAAAATCCACAGCCTCTCAAAAAAACGGTCTAAAATCGGACTATGCACTTGAACTTTGCGAGCTTGAGTGTTTTTTCTCAGTTCCCAGTAAAAATGGATCTCAAATCAAATTTAGAGTCTGTCTATCAGTCAAGATATTTAAGTTAAAGTCCACACTGCCACGAAGGGAACACCTGAGAACATTGAGAAAAGTGTGAAAAAGCATATAAAAGAAGGTAGGGATTGAAACGCGTTCCAAATGGCAGACTTTCAGACCAAATCTTGAGCTCCAGGTAAGTTTATGGCGGCGTAATTTTATTCTCCTCGTTCTCAGCCTGTCAAGTAGTACCAGTGGGCAAACTTTCAGAAAACTTTTGATGTTCATCCAAAAAAGTCTTGCTTGTAAGAATGAAAAGTGTTCTCGTTTTCGCTAGAACAGAATTCAGAAAGAACAATTTCTGTTTTGATTGTGATTCTGAAAATTATCCATAAATTGAATAATAGTCAGAAGTGTTAGGAGGAAAAACAAGGTGAATGTTCAATAGTTCCAGTGATATGTCTGATATTTTGTGTTCCAATATTTGGAATCAGTCTGTTGTAGAACATTGATAAGATTTCTTGGCTCCTCCATATCTTCTCATCTGGGCAACTGTAAAATCGATTGTGTTTGTTCAAAATCTGAATTGAGATTATTCAAAATGTGATGTCATTAGAGTTATTTCCTTGCCAAGTGTCAACTATGGGTCACGTGGAACATTCCCAATCACAAAAACAATTTGCGAAATTATAGCTTGAGTAACGGGAAGATTTTGAAGATTTTCCTAGCAGATTCAAAATCTATACAATACATATTACCATGACCGTAGTTTTTGAAAAAATTCGAACCGGAAACAATTTCGCGCGGAATTTTTTCGGAAACCCAGAATTTCATTTTTGATAGTGTACATCATTGAGACGTTTTTCAAACTTTCAAACTCTTCTTCATGGCTATTTTCTTCTTCGCTTCCGACGGGAACTAAAAGGCTATATAATTACTAAAATGTGGCCACAGCCCGCCCACAAGCAGTCTGTGCATTGTTATTTTAGCTTTTTCACAAAAAAAAAAACCATTCCAGGTGAAAATGAACATTATGACTAACCTCGCACACTTTTGTTTCCTCTCAGAATCCTAGAGATGATGTTAAAAGCCAGACACATTTCTCTTTCTCTGCTTCTTTTTTTTCTTCTTCTTTGCGTGATAGGGATACTTAATTTTCATTTTCAATGTCCCTAACCGGATGTCACTTTCATTAACACGATGACGCTGCCTCTGCTAGGGAGCTGTGTGCTTCTTGTGAATTAAGTCTCAAATTTTCTGGGAATGCCAGTTCCTCGTTTCATTAGCCCTTCGAAGTCAACTTTTACCCAAAAACCGAGTTCCTAGCCTTCCCACTCAAGATTTGCATGTCATTATTTGAGCCTTCGTTTTTCAAAGGACTTTTCGAATGTTTCCGAATCTTAATATGACGTAGTATATTGTTTTCTGATTGTTGAAGAAGTACTTGACAAACCGAAAACAAGGCTAATTACTGATTACCCAGCTAATTGCTTCTCTCCTCAAAAACACGTCATAATCTTTTCGAATAATTGTTTAGTCTATTCATATCTATTTCATTTTTAGGATGCTGCCAGACGAGAAAAAGCTTCAATTATTCATCAGTGTTTATTATCCACTTAGTCTCATGCTATCTCTCACCGCCAACATCCTACTTTTGTACATCATGAAAACCACGAGGTCAGCGCTGCTCAAGGATATAAAATATTATCTGGTGAACACCACCATATTTGAAATCATCGTCAGCTTGTCAACCTTCATCGGACAGTGCAGGTGAGTCAATTGTTATTCAGAGAAAAGTGGTCAAGTTCTAGACAGTGTTTGATCATAACTCAGACACTGATTTCTGTAATCGAAAGAGCACTGGTATATAGTCATCGATAGGGACATCTGGGAATAGTGATTTGGATTTTTCAGCGGCTAGACACTCATTCTTGTGATGATACATAATTGACAGAGTGAAAAAAAGATCTCTGATTATTGTGAGCAATTAGTCAGTCTGTCCCCTGTCAGGAAGTACACAAGTTCGAACAATCAGACAGTGATTTTTTGGTTTAGTTTTATGTCTCTGTTTGATTCGTGTTTTCCAATCGGTAAAGACTTGGCAAATGATCAGACAACCCTAGATCAGACAGAAACGTCATCGGGATCTTTTGTGAATTCCTTATTTTTAAAGACTCGCTGGTCCATTTTCAAATGTTGATGCATTGTGAAAAATGATACATGTGACCGGTAACTGTAGATCAGAAGTTTTTAGAATCCTAGTGACCTCTTAACAGTCACATAAGTTGAACAGGTCTGAAGTTACAATATCTGACCAAAAGCTGACCGAGGTCTGACCCAGAGTCGAAACCCCTTCCACTTCCACCCAGAAGTTGCAACACAGAACCTGCGCATCAGAAGGTTGACTTCTCTGGTGATTCAAACCTTCTTTTAAAACTACATGTTTATATATGACACACGGTATCAATTCCACTTTTCCAGACCTGTAGCCAACACCACAACCCTTGCTGTTTTCTGTTACGGACCATGCAAATACTTTGGACGAAACACTTGCTTCTTCAACTTTGCCATCGTTCAATCCTCAGTGGTTGCTGCAGATGTCTCCAGCCTTCTATGTTTTTGCTACCGTTACACATTGCTTCAAATTCATGTGCACAACACAATGAATCATAAGAAAGTGCTCGCACTATTCTCATTATTCCCCATTTCTATGCTGGTAAGAAACTCATGATCGATCACAAACAGGATGTACTTGCAGATCTTCCAACTTTCCACGGACTCTGACTTCGACATCGTTGAACGGGAAACAAGACTAATGCACCCAGATTATGACTATACCAACAACTCGTTGATTGGGTTTTCGAATACCAAAGGGTTGGGAGGCATCATTGCACAATCAGCGATAGCACTTGGATTCTACCTGTCACCGTTCATTGCCTTCTACTATCGAAGGTATCAGTGAAAAAGTGAAATCATCAGTACCTCAAAACATGCGATTTGTACTCCAAATAACATCAATGTGACTTTCAGAAAAATAAACAAGATTCTGATAGAAAACAACAACAACAATATTCGAAGGATACCGGTAGCACTCTGTAAGCAGCTGATCAACGTGAGAGCTTGGATTTGAATTGTTTCAAAATTAGATTTATTTCAGGGACTAGTAATACAAACCTTGGTGCCCTTCTTTGTCTATATCCCTCCCTACTCATATTTTTTATACTCGCAGTTCGCAGGTAACGAGCCGGCAATCTCTATGAGAGCATAAACATATTGGTGATTTCAGAACACTCAAACCTCTACCCAGAGTATCTCCTGAACATTTTGGGATCAGTGACTGCGTTCGTCAACCCATTGCTCACTTTCTACTTTGTGCTCCCTTACCGACGAGCATTGTGCAAGAAATTCTGCAATTATTTTCCTTCGGAAGGCGATACGGATGAGACGACATATCCAGCAACGGGAAATTTTCAACGGCGATATACGGCTACTACAAAATTTTGATTGTATTTTTTTGAGTATGTATTTAGATGATAGTGAATAGTTCGTTTTAGTTTACTTAGCGCTCCATGAGAATATAGTTTGGTATTCCCAATTTCTTCCGATTTCGTAGAACAGAAGGTGACCCCAGAATCCAAATCCAGAATCTTCAATTTTGGGAAAACCATTCTCAATAGAACGCAGTTACATTGAAAACCTGTATTCTAAACATGTTTTTCACAATAAATCTTGTCATCGTATCCCATTTCTTTTCTCCAAATACCACAACTCTAATATCACGACGACATTTTCAGAACTCCTGTTCCTGGTACTCATTTTTCATGGAAATTAATATGACTAGGTCATACTGATATTTCCTCGCAGGTGATTTCTTGTTTTTGTCTGCAGTTTTACACCTTACACCTGACATAACAGTCTACCAAAACAGAAAAGTTCCTTGTAACAATATACTCCTCAGGCTCGTATAGCGCCTACGAAATCAAAATCCATCCAAGTGGAACAAAGTCTCCACCCAATACTCCCACTCCGCCTCCCTACTCCATTCTCGTGAGCAACCCATCTGATAGACTATCATTACTTTTAAAGGAGCAACAAACTTGCTCAAACTTAGTTTCTTGAGAATGATGTCGAATTTGGAGGCTCAGTTGGTCTTGATTTTGACGATTTTCTACAATGCTTATTTCCTATTAGCGGTCACTACACAACTTCTATTACTGTATTTGATGTTGAAGTGTAAAGTGAGAAGTTTAGGAGATATGAGGATATACTTGTTCAATATTTTGGTGTTGCAATTTGTGTCAACCTTGAGTGCATTTTTGTTACAATGCAGGTGGGTCATGACCATTTTTTCAGTTTCTGCGAGAATTCCTTGAAATTTTCTCATTTACAAAAATCTGGGAAGTTTTCGAATGTGCTATGATTTTTGTTCTGAAGATGGTAAACGTCTTTCAAAGCTGAAAACAAGACAATCTTCTGAGCAAATATCTCAACTTCTAGAAGTTTGTACAAGTAGCCAAATTGCTCATCCGAAAGCCCAAATTCTGTTCAAAAAATGAGTCAAATTTCAGAAAGTTTCAATTTTTTCTGAAAACGGTATTCCTTGTTAAATGATTCAAGCCGGTTTGCTCTTTCACTACCACCAACTTTTTCAGAGTTGTCCCAAATCTCGAAACCATGGCTATCCTTTGCTACGGACCATGCAAACTATTCGGTTCAATTCCCTGCCAGATCATCTTCCATCTTCTTCAAACCAGTCTAATCTCTTGTGCGACATCTCTCATTGTCGCTTTCTATTACCGCTATGAAATGCTCACTTCGAACAGTTTCACGAGAATTCGTCACATCAAACAGCTGGTTATTAGTTATTGTATTCCTTTGTTTTTCTTGGTGAGTATGCTCTGAGTGTCTTAAAGACACAACTTCCATTTCAGGTATTTGAAGTTCTCTCCCCTAATGATGAAGCAAAAATCACCAATGAACTAATTATGTTACATCCAAGTTACGACGTCGACAATTATAGTATCCTGGGATTTTCTGAAGTTCGACATATCAGCGCTTCAATTCAAACTGCATTCATAATGCTCGGAGTCTATGGAACCCCATTCATTGCATTCTATTTCAGAAGGTAGGCCTCACATCCGGTGGTCAATTCTCATGCCACTTTGTTACAGCAAAATCATGAAAATCCTCAACAAGACAACTAAATCTTATCACTCGGAAAAAATCGCACAGACAAAGAGCATGATTCAGGTCGGTGGCGGTTTTAATCTCTTTGTATCCTTTCTTTCAAGCCTTTCCTCCCACACAAAAAACAACATAAAACACTTTTCAGGGGCTCACTCTTCAAACTCTCCTACCACTTTTCTGCTACTGTCCAAGTTTCACCTATTACATTTATGCTCAATACACTCATAAGGATAGCTTGATCGCTGAGTTCGCAGTCAGCCCATTCGGTTTCATCTACACTATTTTCGACCCATTTCTCACGATATACTACGTGCTTCCTTATCGTCGAACTTTCAAGGCGATTTTCAACAGAAACAATAGCACCGCTAATATCACTGTTCTACATTCGGAAACTACTAGAAGAGTGTTTTAGTTTTTTTGCTTCACTTCAAGTTTCTAATAAAGCTCAGTTTTGCATATTAGCCTGAACACATTCATGCGTATTGCACATGAAAATATAGGTTTCAAAAAGTTGATTAAGGTTTCAGCGGTTTGCAAAAAAACGTGTGGGGGAATTATGCAAAAAGTCTAGATTTACCTATTGCGGGAATGTTATTTCCGTAGATGTAACTAAAGTTCTCGGAGTTATAACCTCAATAATATTATGATCTACTAATCGGGTTCTCAAATTTTGTCATTATTGACTACTAATAGTCCCTTCAAATACATCAGTATGTCTATTCGTCACAAAACCATGTTCAATAACTTCATGCAGTTTTGAACGTTTTTTTTTTTCAAATTTCTGGAAGGTTCCCCGATTCTTGCACTAATAGACACTCATAAAAAAAATGCAAGGAAGTGATTCATCTGATCTGAGTAATCTTCTGCGCCTCCTCACTCTTGTTTACTTTACAGTTTCATGTACTCCTCTTGTTCTTCTTTCATTCAAATTTCTCCTCCTTTTACCTTCTCATTTTCTCAGATTGCTCTCGCTTTTTCTCGACCTTCAAAAGTCTCTAGAATCTTCACACGCCGTGTTGTACATCATTCGAATGCTGAAAAAATGAGGATTTCAAAAATGTTATTCATTTTTGAAAATCGTTACTAGAAGCAAAGAAAAATGAGTTGAAAGTCGACATGACCCATTTTTGTACTTGAGCTTACGAAGAAAAAAGACAGATACAAATTTCTCGCCGTGGAGCATTCGATTCCCCAGTTTTTCTCGCGTAGAAGAAAAATGAGCATATTGTGGTGAGGTTGGCTCTATCCTCAACTGAGGAGTCATTAATTTACTCCATGACAAAATTTCGGGTTCTTCGTGTCCTAGATTTGGTGTGCACTTGTGTTTGTATATTGAGAAAAGCTCTAGATTTTTATGGGAAATTAGGAATTTTTATGATTGACGAGTTCTGACAATTTTTTTTTCTTCATTCTTTTTCTCATAATCTTTTGCTTCAGGTCAGATGAAACTGAAGGTGGAATTTCTGCTGGGGCTTTCTGCCTTGCTCCATCTCGCTCAATCACGCGACTATCATGACGTATTTTGGAATTCTAGATAGTAAGATCTAACGCTTTTTTGCACGCTTCAAAGAATTATGATTCAGCTTCCCAAAACGATTCAAGCACGCTCCCATGAAAGTTCACATCAATGACCAGCTGACTATTGTTTGTCCAAAAGCGTACCATCCAGGAATGAGCTACGAGTATTCAAAACTATACTGGGTAAGAGAATCTTGAAAGCGTAAAAAGTAGGAAAGACTCTTTCACGTGGGGTACACGAAGCTCAACAAAGAAACAAAAAAACATAACGTCATATTATCGTATTTTCAATTTCAGGTCAACAAAGACGAGTGGGTTCATTGCTACTTGGGGAACCCAGTGTGGGTGGGAGTGTGTGCCAACGAGAATGATACGGTATGAATTTGACAGTCACACTTGAAAAACACATTTTCTTTTCAGACTACCATCAAGACCATTTTCCGTCGATTGAGCCCCGTTCCGGGTGGCAAGGATTTCCAAGAGGGGAGAACCTATTATCTCATTTGTGAGTTGTTAAAGTCTTTTTTTTTTGATTGATTCCGGTGTTTCAGCAACCTCATCTGGCGAGAAAGACGGAATGAACCAAAAATCTGATGGACTGTGTTTGGAGCATCAAATGAAGATTGCCATCAAAATTGTGGGAAACGAGTTGAGCAAAATGGAGTATGAAATTCACGACTCTCAATCGCTTGGTAAGAAAAGCAATACGTAGAAAACCTTATTAAAAGGGTAACGTGATATTAAAGGGGGAATAAATTAATTTTTTGATGCAGAATTCATGGTTGAATGCAGAATTCACATTCGATTCTGAACTCTCTTGGTCATGGGTCTGAAAGTTTCTCGTTCTCCTCATTTTCGCAAAAAACAAACTGGATAAAAAAAAAGAACTGTGGGTTGTCAAATGTGAAGAAATATGATGGGCAAAAATCCGAGTGAGTGAGTGATCAACGTGAAAAGGAATTAAGAAACTATCAGACCCATATCCAAGAGAGTTTTAGATCCGAATGTAAATTCTGCTTCAAAAAACAAAAATATAGTTTACTCCCTCTTTAAAAATTGTTAATTGTGGTAAGTTTTTTTCATGAGTCGTTAAAATAGCTATGAAAACATTTTGTTACCGCTTATTTTTCAGCCTCTACTGCATCAACCTCTAAACCTCACATCAAAGGATTTATCATCATCATTGCAGCCTTCACTATCTTCTTTGTTTTCTAATCCTTCCTTTTTCTGCTAACTAGATTTTCCTTTTTCTTTGTTTCTCGATTTCCGTTTTCGATTGCTCATTTTTAAATTCCTGTGAACATTTTGTGTCTTCTTGTTTGTTCTCTATGACCGATTCAACTGGTTTGTTATTCAAGTCTGATGTGAAAGTTGTATGCATATTTTGTACTCATTTCATGACGAAATTTCGTTTTAAAATGTCTTCCTGATTTTTTCGATAGTAAACGGTGATCAAGTATTTTTCAAATTTATAAGAAGATTTCAAGCAAAAGTTTTGAAAGTCTTATAATGAAAACGTTCAAAATTTTCTCTCCAACGCCACGACAACCCATCAAAAATACAAACAAATGAGATTGAATGGAAACCCAATGACAATACTCGCAAAAATACACATCACAGTTCATCCTGATCATCTTCTTCATCTCCAAGAAGTAAAGCTCCAGCCTCCTCATCTTCTCGATGAAAACGATGGCTGTGTTTTCGGTATCCCTTGATCACGACGATAATGGACATCATTGCACAAAATCCACCAGCAATATAAACAAGCATAGATGGCTGAGAGTTGTTGAGTTCTAGATTCGCAGACTTATCCGCCCTGCTATGAGCGTTTCTAAAGATCCAAATCAAATCTAACACTGCTCCATTCGTCCACCCAAAACCTTCTTGGACCTGAAGCATTGTCTGTTTAAGAAAATTCAAATCTATAACCCACTATGTATTCTCCTCCTGCTCCAGGAGCTCCATCTGTACTCCTTGCATCATACTTCTCCCAAACTCCACCACTCAACGTTTTGATTGGATTATACATTCCGTTAAAGACAGTCTCAATGAAAATGTTGGCTTGTTTTTGGGCCTCCTGAAAGAACACGAAAAAAACTAGAGAATGTCAAAAGGTTCGATACCTGTCTCAAGAAACTGTTATTAGTAGCCATAAAACTGGTAATGACGAAATGTTGATTCGGCGCCCAGACATTCGGATAGTCCCACTGCTGGAACAACGACTCAGCTGGAAGAGACGAAGGAATTCCGCCATCAAACTTCAACGCTCCAGATTTTTTCATATAATCTTCTACTCGATCTGCATATTTGTCAAATCCCGGGACCATCAATGGGTAGATGTTGGAGGGGTAGAAGTTTGTGCTTAAAATAAACTTAAAATAAGATTTTGCATCCTAATGATAACTCACTTTTTCTTTTTCATCAGCAAATCGTAATCAAACCATGCTCCCAGTTTCTCATCCCATAGAACATTCTGAATTGCATCACTCAACCTTGCAAACTTTTTCCGATACTCCGAAGCTTTGCTGAAATCATTATGAATACTTTTCATCTCTTCACCAACTAGCTACTCACTCAAACATTCCAAAATGATCAGCATACATCGCCATGTATCTATAATTGTTGGCGATAATAACATTCAAGTCAACAGGAACTATTTGATCAGTGTGAATGCTCGACAAGTCTGCTGTAAACAAAAGAAACAGACAAGTTGAGTGTTGATGGTTTCTGTTGTGTACCTGTGGTGTTTCCCTGCATCCATCGAGAGCTGAAATCCCATCCGCTTTCACATGCAGACGAGATACCTCTCCATACACTGGACGGATCGGTTGTGTTCATTCCAATCTTGAAGTCACCGTTGAAATTTTCTGGTCTTGGGCAGTTGGATAGGGTCTAAAATATTTTTCAGTATAACTCAAATTAGGATTGCACTTTGGGTGTCCAGAGGAAATAGTATCTTATTTCAAACTGACGTTTTTAGCGCCATATATCCTTTTTTGGTGAGGTGAACCCAAAATGACTTTTAACGGATTCAGGATCTGTTAACATTTTAAGACACTTACCCTATAAACAAAGAGAGCATTATCTTCCACTTCAACAGTTCGATTCTTTTCCCAAAACTTCAATTCCATATCCATACTATCCATCCATTCTTTCTCATATTTGCCCGTTGCCTTTGTGTATTCCCATACCATGTGGGGGAACAATGGAGGTTGAGATCGTCTTGTCAACCTTTAACACTTCAAGTCACTTCTCCTTGCGTTCGTTTCAACTCACTGTATGTTCCCAGAGTTTGGAATGTATCCTAGAGTAGTCACCAACGATGAGAAATTGTCAATGATTCCTTTAGTGGTTTCTAACATTCCGGATACTAGTAACCCTTTGATGATCCAATAGGTGTCCCAATAGAAGTAAACATCAAAACGACCACCAGGGACGATGAATGGGTTCTGGACGGGTAACAATGGGTACATGTCTGGGTGGTTGAGGACGTCTGGGGTGAATTGGCGAGCAAGGCGTTTCCATCGTTCGTTTAGTTCGCTGGCGAGTTTTCTGAAAAAAATTGGTGGAACGAGTTTTCTTGGTTCTTCTGGAACTGACTTGGGTAAAAATTATACACCTACCTTTGTTTGGTATCTGAAATCTCATTCAAAAATTTTGGCGCTATATCCCAATCGGCAAGATTCACCACTTCCAAATAGTTGACCTGCTCGAAACTTTCTTCACAAAATGTTCGAAACTTTGCCAAGCTCATAGGGTATGCTAATCTGAAACTCATTCTCTTTGTTTATTTTTGACACCCCCCCCCCCC